>CP137680.1:728251-838251 GCA_037976565.1 Mesocentrotus franciscanus | reverse complement strand
CTGTTGAACGTTCCCATCCTCAACCTGGTCTTTATCCTCTTCGTTCTGTTTCTCCATGATTCCTGTCAGTTAGTACGAAGCTAGAAGAATCTAGCAGGTTATTGTTGATACTCCCGCGGCAGCATCCTCCCGTCAAAGAATCCAAAATGGCGGACTTTATACTGGGGATAAACAGTGAACTTACTGTCAAGCAGATATCACAAAGGTTTTTCAGTGTATCTGCATGGTCATATCAAGAATAGTAATCACACCACTCTTCTGACTTGATAAAATTAGTTATTCAATCCAAGTAATATCCACCATGAACTGTGCGTGAAGCAAGCACTTCAATCAAATTATTTATTGTTTGGTATTGTGTTAGTAGGAATGTTATAAGTTTTCCAAATTTGGGTGAATCGACGAGCAAGCCAGTCCGATATAAACTTTTTTGTACTTCTTCAGAATATTTTATTTAAAAAGGGTTATTTCAAACACTTAAAGATAAAGGGAAGCACGAATAGAATAGTGCAAATGATTCTAAAGAAGCAGACCTTTATGGAAAAGCTCACTTTTGTAAATTTCCTGTAAAAACCATTCGCTGAATCAAACTGTATTTAAAATATAGATTTGATATGTTCTTCCACTCTTTTCGCTCTCAACACATATATTGAGTTTAATTAAAACTGTCTCGTGGATCCCTTTGAAGCGTTTGGTTGTAAGAAATTATCGTATAGAATATACAGCACATTAATACCATAAACAATAAAATGCCGAGACATACAAAACATGTAAAGTAAATACAGATATTGTCATTTTCCTGAGCTATGATAGTATTCCATAAAAAGAGTACAAAAAAGCTCTTATTAGATTCTTTCGGCTGTCACTGCAATAAAAGGTCTGAGCTTGTCTTCATTCTCATTTTAACGGATTTAGAATGGTAATCAAGGAGATGATGAAATATGGAGAGAGAGAGCGTTGCTAGGCAGGTGACTTAAAACAGGTTGCACGTAGACGGTCTTCACTTCTTGACATACACCTGCTATATCTAGAAAGCAAACCAGATAAATGCGTAGAGATGACAATCCACCTGCTTGTCTAGTAGAGAGGAAGAGAATGTGAATTATTTCACAACTTCCACCGTGAAATCAATTTCCTGTAATACTTGTTGTATACTGGTCATTTACACACTTATTCTTCCGATGTAAAATGATACCTAGAAAGACCTCCTTTGTAGAATTTTGACCGAGATGTTGTGATTTTAATGATTAGGTGTAAGATTGAAACGAAGGCGTAGAGTATCACAGAAAACTCGACTGATTGCCAAGAGCTGAGATTAATTATTCACTTGCTCTTGAATAACTTATCATTTTGTGCAGAAGCAAGACTTTCGGCTGCGATCTATTTAGTTAAATAATGTCTTTCCAGTATCCAGATTTAAATTGAAAGCACGGTTAAACACTTCTTGTCTCGTATGTTTTTTTTATTTTTTAATAATAAATGAATATAGTTATATATCTCCTTGTCATTTCTCTTTTGATTTGTAGTCTTCGTGTCTGCTGTATTAAGGGTGAAACGATACTATATTTCGAAAGACGTCGTTATCATTTATTGATGGCGCATACAAACAATTAGATTCGTTGCAAGAGAAAATGTGTCAAACTGGTTTTCACCTGAAATCACTTCGAAGAATTTGAATCCTTTCAAGAAAGAGTTTCACACGATGCGAGACGATGTTAAATCAAAGCATATAACCACCTGTTTTACTTTCCATCAAGATCTAGGATTCGAAAAGATATCCTCCCGAGTCCGATCACAAAATGGCCGCTGCTGTAGGAGTCCTAGATATCCCGTAGCTCCAACCACTTTTCATATCCCACTTGTGTGTTTGACTAGTTCATCTCCGATACTTGGCGTTTATCATCCTCTCAATTGTATGCAGAGAAACAAGTCCGCATCCTTGTGTTGAAGCAAGCAAAGCGTTGCCGTCATATTGCCATAACAATGACGCTGCGTTAAGGGACGGCCATGAGCGCATGTGATTCTGTTCGCTAGAAAGAAAATAGGTAGATTAGATGGGTGATGGTTGTGATAGTGCTGATGATGATGATGATGGTGAAAACGGTATGCCCTTACACCCAGTCCACTTTTATCAGTATATGTAACCTCAGGCATCCAGTCGTTTCCCAGAGAGGCGCCAGCTGCAAATTTCCTCACGCTATTTGATTTCGATCAGAGTTAGATGTGAATATAGCAATGCTATGCACCTGTTGTGATAAATTGGGCGTAATAAGTAACACAGTTTCTTTGCATCATTGAATTTTCTGCTTCGTGCGCTTGACATTTTTCTAGAACATAAGATATACTTTTCAAATCAATTGACATAAATACACCCTGATCTATAAAGCAATCAAATAGTCATTGAGCTCTTCTGCTTGAATTAATTTATAAATGAATAAGAATGGCTAAAAGAGCGATTTAAAACTTGAAATCATTTTCTAATAAGATGTAGCAAAATTCCGTTTAAGTTGTTTATTACCTCTTTATGATATAGGTTATATAAAGGCGACCAGAAAGTATATATAATATTAACATGATCTATCAAGATTATTGCATAAGTCACATTAAAAACATTAATGTTCTTTTCAATATTATCTCCACTTTGTATGTCATACTTCGCATCATGCTATTCACCATTTATTATTTCTCTCTGCTGATGGGAATATCAAGGTACATGAATTGTACCTTTACAAAATAATGCACCAAATGTATTTCGAAAGCAACGAAATAAAATAAAGAGAACTTCAAGGATTCAATGGAAGCCCAAAAATACTGCTTTTAATGATTTTTAGTAATTTCTTGACAATGATTACACGTACTGTGTCTGCTCCATTGATGCTTATAAAAGCCTGGGCAGAAGACTGGGTATAGAGCTAGCTTGGCTCGCATCATCTCGCTACTTGGTTTAGGCGGGTATACATACACGCTTCAACGATTTGAGATATTTGCGCGTTGCTATGGACAACGGGAGCAAATCTAATTTGAATAGCAAGGAGGATTGCTGATTATGATCATCCCAGAGCGGACTCGTGACGTATGACTCAGTCGATCGACAGTGAGGAGATGGGAGGAGAGAAGAATGAGATGAAGGATGAAGGGACTATACGGAGGAAGACAGATAGACATGGGTTAGTGGCGGAAGAACACAGAGAATGGATGAGAGACGGAGATGATAGAAGAGAGAGAGAGAGGGGGGGGGGAGGAGATAACAAGATAGAGAAAGGGGAAGGGTGATGAGGGGAAGGAAAGCAGGGGCCCAGATGTAAAAAGAAGAAGATTTAGTAGGAAAACTACAGAAAACAAAGAGAGAGAGGGAGAAGGAAGGTATGTAAAGAGACAACGTTGAAATAAAATGAAAACAATTATATCAGCAGGAACCAAGGAGGTAAATTAACAGGATGACATACTTTTTGTTTTATTTGGAGCAATCCTCATGTATTGGTTGTTGTTTTCTTTATTTTGTTTCAACATAATGTTGTAACTATCGAAGTATTGTTGTTGTCATGATATTTATGTAGCGGGAATGTAAAAATTAATATTAAAATGAAACAAATAATGAAAGAAAGAAAGACCGAAGTGAAGAGGGAAAAAAGACAGAGTTGAAGAAAACGGACAAATATAAATGAATACAAATGAAACGGATTTAAGTAGGTCATAATATAAAATGAGGGAGAAAGAAATAGAAAAAAGGACAGATGTTGAGATAGCCACGAAGGCTGTTGAATTGGTAAAATGGAAAGATAAATAAAGGGATAGAATAGGGAAAGACTAGGATAGAATGTGAGAAGGCGGCAAATGGGAGATGAAAAGACGATAATTGTGTAGATAGAAAAAATGATTAAACTTAGACATAGAAAGTGAGATAGACTTGAAGACACAGATAGATAATGAACGGGAAAATAAAGAGAGGGGACAGGGCGAGAGGGTGAAAAGGGGTGTAGAAAGAGAAAATGAGAAGACAGATGAAAAAAGGAGAGAGTTTAATTGAAATAATTGAGGAAAAGAAGAGGAAACGTAAAGTAATTAACATTGAGAGGGCTTTCTGATGTATATAGGAGTGTCACGGCATTGGTGGATCCAGGGGGGCGCAGGGGGCACGTGCCCCCCAGCACCCCAAAAAAAAAAAAAAATTAGTGCTCACTACCAGGATATTAGGTATATCGGATGATCTTTTTCAAATACAGTCGAGACTGCTGGCAACGAATTATCTACTGCTTCTTGTCCTAACCCCAAAGTATGGCTATATAATAACGCTACCGGCCGCGGGCTACGCAATGTCCAATTCTGTACTTCATCCAAGATTCCTCTCTTGTCAGTTTTAAAACAATATTTTTTACCCGATAGTTCCAACCTTTTAAATAAGTGTCCAGTTTGTTTCCCTTTCTTATTCACTCTCTACACTCCTATCCAAGCATTTTTGCAGTCTATTGACTATTTTTCAATAATATTATGCATACAATAATAGGCAGGCGTTTACTTGTCATATAACACTATAACAGGGCCCTACAACTTGCTTGAGGGATTACAAAAGGTCTTTCACATTCAAGTCTATTGAAAGCATCCTACCGTGTTTTAAAGAAAAATAGAAGACATTCTTATAGGGCCTTACCTCCCTGATTTCACCAAGCTCGTCTGCATTCCCAAGAACAATCACTAAGTGGTCAAAAAGAAACGCGATCTTTGCCATAGAGCTCCATTAAGTTATTCATTTCTTTATTTATCACTTTATTCTGACAGAGTGACAGGGTACCTATTGATCTCAGGTATATGGAATGCTCTGTTTCAAGTACAAGTAAGACTGCCGAGCAAAAAATTATCTACTGGTTCTTGTTCTAAAATAGTTGGTTTCCAAGATGTCTAAGGAGCATACGTTTTGTTTTTAGTCTTCTTTTTTTTAGGGTGGGGCTTCAGCCCCTAAAGCCTCCCCTGGACGTGCTAGTGCTAATGCCTAAATGATTCTATTTATTATGCCTAAATACAAAAATATATATTTGCCGGCTAAATTGTTTCTTCCGAAATCACTTTAATCATTGGTTATACTTAATACACATGAAAAATGTGTTTGTTAATAATTTCATATGATATGTTCAGGTGCCTTTGCGTTTCTTTTGTTTTTTGAAGGTATCCTTTCATCTATTATTTGCCCATATGTAGCCTATTATGACTGTTTATTAGGTTTTTACATTGTCGGATGATAAATAAATAAAATTGAATTGACTTGAAAAATATTGCAAAATATATAGCCGGAAATAAATCGTAGAATATAGTTTCAGAAATTTATATAGGCCTAGATAATAATAATATTAATGATCTATATTTCCTTAGCGCTTAATACAAATTTTTATAAGCGCTCTACATCAATTAGTGATATGGGATAGATTACAGTAATATCGATTTAGTACAGATTGTGGAAACCTCTTTCGACAGGTTCACGTAACATTGGACTCGGTTTCGAACTGAAGGTAATTATGCTTGTTAACAAGGCATGAGGCACGTGCATGGATAATTCAACAAGCGTTCTTATCACATAATAATCCTTCAGTCAATAGACCTACTTCTTTGTTGAGATACACTTTGTTATGAGAGAGAGAGAGAGAGAGAGAGTGAGAGAGAGAGAGAGGTGGGGCTGGAGTAGAGCTCATTCAATGTTATTCCACTGGTTTAAAATCGAACTCACAGCTCATTACCATTATCATCATCATCATCATCATTGTTATTGTTAATGCAAATTTCCAAATTTCCTCGTCTTCATTTTTGTGAATGTATAGAGAGTCATCACTCATTACGAAGTTGATTTGGAGAAAGGTCTATCTTTTAATTTTGATAAAGAACATTTGGGATATATTCACATGTACAATCCATGGACTGAATTACTGAGAATCAATTTAGAAAGACTACAACACACAGTACATTTAAAAAATATTCATATCCGTTTTACGCTAATTTTCTAATTTGTTATTACATGTTCATGGTCAACGTTTTCTGGACTTATGTAATCATTAAAAATATCTCCTCCGATACATTCACCATTAAAACCAACAACAGAAATTTGACAATAATGTATCAACATGTATAGTATAGATCTAAGATAGATGCAATATAAAATATTGAGGTTAATTTAATCAATTAATCCTCTGCATATATCATGTGGCAATACTTCTACTACACAAGGCGAAGAGAAATTAATGCAGATTGTAACGCCTCTATACTAGTGAGAATGAAACGATACAATGGGTCAACACCATGAAGGGAGGACATCGGGGTCCATGGAGACAATACCCGTATCGGCATACAAACGTTGGATTGTCACAGCCGTAAAAGTTTTAATTTGATTCGACCATATCTTGCTATACAAAACTGTCTTATCTAACACGTGTGTGCATGAAAATAATGAGACCCCATCTCTATAAGCAGCTGCCAGAAAAAAAAAACTTTTTAACAAGGCAGAAGAAAGAGAAAGAGACAAGGGAGGAAAAGGAAATGAAGCACGAACAAAGAAGAAGTAAATGAGAATAGGAAAGAAGTAAAAAAAGAAACGAGAGATGGATGGGGTAACCGAGAGAGTGAAAGAGATATATAGTGCCTAGCTGTAAATGATAATGTAAAATATTGTAATGGATGTATATATTCATGATTAGGCCACCTACCAAGGAGGGCAGACTAGTAATCGGGAGATGTGTGAGTCGGTCCCTAAGGCATTGGGCTAGGAAGATGGAATCACTATAGAGGGGCAGTTATTATACAAGACAATTTCCGAGAGGAATCTTACTTAGGCTGCCCTTGCACTAGCACTCTTTGGGTAGAAATTTGGGAAAGGGTCATGGTTTAAAATAGCACTTAAGAGGCTGTACTCAGTTAGCCGAATGTTATTTAACGAAGGCAGGGGGTTACTCCCCTTCCCACACACACACAAATATATACACACACGCGATTCTATTGGAAAATTTATAATTATTGTCAGCAGATTTGTAGGTACGAAGACCTTTGAAATTGTGAGCAAAAGGTCAATCTTGTTTATATTTTCTCTGTCTCGAAATGGTCTCTTAATAGGAGGATGCACTACAGACTAAAGATTTCAAAGGGAGCAAAGAGAATATTAACCCCTGATAAGTTTCCAATCAAACAGGACTTTTCATTTGTTTAAGGAAACTATTAGAACCAACATGCAGATCAGTCTCAAACTCGTTTCACATAAATTCCCTGCTCGGTCAAAATAAACTTTTTGGGCACCATAACACAGTTGGAGGATTTCCATTCTCTCTCTCTTTTCCCCTTCGTTTTTGTTTTTGTTATGCTCAGGGTAGGAGGGGGAATCCCCTCCCATACCTACTCCTGGGTACATGTTTTAAGTCTCTTCCGTCAATTATTGTTGTGCATTGCGAATCTCATAAACCTGTATCAGCAATATAGCTTTACCCGGGGCACCCAACAGGGGACTAGCGCGATTTTCACATTACCGACTCTCGGTCTGAAAATCCTTAAAATAAACATGTCATAACATGCAAGAGAAATGGAAATTTACTTTTAACTACTGCAGTGAATTTCCATGAACACAACAAGTCATGCTAATCATATACCAATCTTGAAGGAATTTGACTTCTGACTGAGGGCGGGCTATTGATACTCCATTTCTGTCTTGAAGCATTTCTGGGATGAAGCAGAAATCTGGAAGATTAAGTCATGTACCCCCTTAAAAAAGTTTTAGTGACGGGCCTATTTATTAAAGGGATTGGGTAACTTTGTCTCAGATTCTGAAACAAATCCTGGATTTATAATTAGCTCATGCTGCAATGATAATTATAAACCTTTAGGTCAATAAGGAACCCCATGACTTTTACAAGCCGATCGCATGTCTGATTATCAAGATATTTATGATTGGAAATCGAAATCAAATGTTGCGTTTTCCTAACACTACAGTCTATTGTGGAAAAAGAGTATGGTAAAACCGGTCACTCAAAGATTTTTACTTTTTTGAGGCACTTCATAATCACTTTGAAGCGCAATTTTTTTCAGGGCTTCATTATTACACCATAACACAGACATTGATAACACGTAGGGTCATGCATCTCAGATTTAACATTGTTAAAAGATGCCTTTAAGGTTTTGCTCTAAATTTCTTTAAATTAATTAGAACCACGACAATTTCGTAATTATCATTTCCCTTTCATTAATAATTTCATAATAATTTGCTATTTAATTACACATACCTAACCTACTTTTGATGTTATGTACAATATTGTATCCATAAACTGACATCTAGTTCTAGCATAAAATTGATTGGATACTGTGTAATAATTTGTTTGTAGCCACCCAATAGTTATTTATTTATTAATGTACCACCCACTTTGAAACTCTATGTAAGTTCAATGTTTATATTATTTATAGCATGGTCTGATTGTTGTGTATCGCTTTGTGTTTTTAAATACGTTTTTTAAATCCAACATTTTGGTTACAATATATACACAAGAATTTAATCTAATCTTCACAACTCGCGAGTGCTCGAGCATGTTAACGGTCATCTCTTGACGAAACACCATTCTTTATCATAGAAAACATAACACCATTGCCAAACACACCTGTAGACCATATTTCTTGCTTGCTTAGATGTTTTGTGTTTGTTTGTTTGTTTTCTTGGATATTTGTAATAACAGCATTATGACGTTCCTTAAAATATGCTTAGACATTTTACCAGGTTAAGTTTTAATGTACGTATCCCACATTGAATTACAGATATCAGGTACCCATAATTTGAGTATATGGCATAAATGAATGATACAAATATGACCATAACCAAATAGTACCAGTGTTCTGTTATCCAGTTAATAAGAATATAAATGGGAAAATGGAAAACAGTATTCGGTTCGTTATTAACTGAATACATGTAATTCCACAACCCTCGATCACCTTTTCTCTCTCTTTCTTTTAAATTTCCTTCTTTCCCTTTTTCCTGGACCTATATAATAGAACAGAGCCTTAAATTAATGGCTCTAACTAGAGCGATTCAGCCATTAAAAAAACGTAGGGGCCTACTGGAATGCTCTATTCAGAGCCATAAATTAAACAGTTATTAAACAAAATATTCGATTTCTTTATGCTCATGTATTTAGAGTATATTTATTTTTATACTGAAAATAAAACCAACCAAACTAAACATTTGTAACAGTCTTTATATCATGTCATGCAATGTGTATACAGAATACCCTCCCCGGCGAACCTGAAATGCATTATACAGCAAATGACATTCCCAACAATACAAATATTTCAACAGCTTAAGCTTTAATATATACATATTCCATAATTAAGTAAGCAAATTAACTCAAGTATGACACAAGTGACCGAACAGTGCAGTGCTATGTATACCAGCTAATAAAGTATAAATGGAAAAGAATGTTCAGTATTCAGTCAGTTACCAAAAAACCCATAATTCCACAGTTTTAGATTACCTTAAACCCTACCGTAACATAATACAAAATTAAAATCAAAAACAAATAAAATAAAAAATGAGAGATATAATCACGTGACGTAAAGTAATTTGGCGACAATAGTCACAACTGACTAATCGCCATTGAATCAAAACAGAAGAAGAAGAAGAAAAAGTAATACGGGGCTTTATTGGAATGCAGTTTTTCGGTTTTTTTTATATGGTATTTAGAGGATTATGTTATATTTGATCTTAATTAAGGGTATCTTCTTTTATCTTATTTGTTTATAGACCGTGATCATAAATAAGATCTGGCTATTTGTGTCGGTCGATCAGTAGACTTCAACAATGATCACGGTCTATAAACAAATAAGATGAAAGAAGATACCCTTAATTAAGATCAAATATAACATAATCCTCTAGTATTAAGACTTCATTAATTATTTGGCGAACATCTCACACTTTGTTGAAAAAAGGGTGATATTGTTTATAATTAAATCTCGCATTTGAAACTTATTATTATATATGCCGGTACAGGGGCGGATCCAAGCCGGCGGCAAGGGAGGGGGCCGAAAAAGGGGCCCACTTTGTGCGAAAATTTGAAAACCGTGCCGGCCGATTTTCCACTCAGTGTGGGGGTAGTAAGCAAATTTTTTTTTTTTTTTGCCTCCGAAAATTGAAAATTTGAAAATCGTGTCGATTTTTCGCTCAGTGGGGGGTGTTGAGCACAATATTTTTTTGCCTTCAAAAATTGAAAAAAAATTTCCACCACCACCAACCCCTTGAGCGCCAGGAGGGGCCCATCTTCTTTTTTTTCCCAAAAGGGCGTTTTTACATGGTTTTTTTTTCTAGGGGAGGGGGCCCCCTCCCCCCTGGATCCGCCACTGTGCCGGTATATATATATTTTTTTTGGGGAGCACACATCCGAATCTATGAGAATGCATGAAGAATGATACAATTTTTCCTTATTATTTTTTTTTTAAAGATACCATTGGAACAACTTGTTATTGATCGTGATCGTGTTGCAGGCCGCAGGTACATATATTGTAAGTCTGTCATTTTTCTTCTTATAAAATCAGATTTAAACATAGATGTGTAAGATTTACTTTGTTTTGATGAATTGGAACAATATCAAGCCAATCTGATATAATTAAGATCGATACTAGTACCCTTGAATGACCATACAGACGTTACATGTTTTGAGTCACCAACCGGGTGACCGAATGGGGACGCAACGGGTCCTTTCCAACCAGCTTCCGCGGGCCTGCGCAACGTGTGTGAGGCCCACGATCGGCCACCAGGCCAGGGCATGGCATGGGGCTCAGCTCAAGGCACTGTCAAGACTCAATTTAAGTGTGATTGCTAGCCAGGCCTTTGACTTGGGTCCCACTAAAAGCTGATGGACGAGCTTAGAAGGGCCACAACGCCACAGAAGCTGAACAAGAGAATGTAATTGATGAACATGATAAAAAACTAAGTTGTAAAAATTACAAGAGTCTCCAGATCCAGCTCTAAAGTCTAATCGCCGTAGGCCTACTGTAATGTAACTTACTTAGTTTGTGTCTACAGAGTACAGATTAACATCCTTATCTGTCTTATGGCAGTGCTTCAGAATAAATTGATCATGATATGTCTCCAAATGACTATGACTTTAAATTCAACTAGACTCTAGGCACGTAGAACTGCCGTTGAGCCATGTACAGTGAAGTTACGCGCTCTGATTGGCCGATACGCTCCAGCTGTTTCGAATTTAAGTGAGAGAGGGCCTACTTAACTTAGGCGCGACTTAAGTGCGACTTAAGTTCAATGGCAAAGTCAATACGAAATATTACGTCACACCACAGAGATTTTGACATGACGTGCTTTAAACAGGTGACGCGCACTTCACACATAGGTGACGCACACACGAAATTGCACACACAAAAAATAGAAAAACCAACGAACATTTCAGAATAAATTTCTAGTCTGTACCTTAAATATGACGAAAATGAGAATTTTTCACACTTAAGACTTACTTAAGTAAGTCTTAAACTTAAGTGAAATACTTAACTTTTCAAGGACGCTGAAAAAATCGTAACAAATAGAAGATTTGACTGGAATATCATAATTTTGGTATCGGTAAAACGGAAAATCGCAAGCTAGCTCCTCGCACTAATGTCTTATAACATAGAGCCTATGGGAGCCAGCGATAGCCAATCTAAAGGGCCCATGTCGGCTCGGCTAGGCACCAAATTACGAAAATGAGGCTGAGACGGAAGAACGTAATGCGCATGCGCTGGCTGTAAGCTAAAGTTTTACGTGCTAGAGCTTCTAGGCCTTCAGTGTTTTTTTTCCTTTGTCATTTTGTCATAAGAAAGATAATGACAATAACCTTATCAATCTTGAAGGAACATTTTGGTTGTGTGGAGTGTGGAGCTTCGATTCATATCACATCTTCCAGGGGATGGTGGTAATGAGTACGGGGAGGGAGGGGGTATATCCCTTGCCAATAAGGTAATAATACTGGTGTACGTTTATTTGTCGCCCGTATCTAGCACTCTGTAATTTTGTTTGATTATGTGACATATCTTTTTGTTGTAATTTTTGAAGTCCAGACTTTAACTAAAAAACTATTTGAAATTCCAGATTTCTTTGAAGCTAAGCATGGAGGGAGTGCCGTCACCATCACATGGCTCAGGTCAACCTGCTCCGCTGACCCCATCAAATAGAATGATAGAACTGTATGAGGCATCCGTAGATTTCGCAGCTGGTGCTATAGGTACGGTAAAGTCTAGACTAGAAATCGAGTCTTTAAAAAAGAAATTGTAGTAGATCAGAAAGTAGTTTAGGAAAGCAGGAGTAATAATATGAATGCACTTCCCTCAGGGCGAACATTATGAATACTGATGAGGCTACCATGTGTAAACAAGACATATTATATTATTATTTATTATTATTAAGATGTTCATTAATCTGTCATAGAATGTCATGAACATTATTGAAAGGTTAAGTGATCAATATTCAGTTAGGGAAATATCAATGCTAATTTTCAGTTCAAATGAGAATTGTATTTCTGTTATGGTACAAATAAATCCCTTAGCCCATTTCACTAATTCAATGTAGTGTTAATGACTTGAAAATCATGAATCAATGTTTAATTAGAGAGAAAAAGGGACCTTTGAAATTTGGAATAAAACCTGAGATGGATCATGCCTTTGATGGAGCCTGAAGAGATTATCTGATTGAGACAAAATGTAACCCAAATCCTGCTCTTTCTGTCATTCCAGGTGGATAACTCCCACAATTACTAAAGACCTGTATTGAAGTACTGTACCGTTTTTTTTGGGGGGTTGATGATGACTTTGTTTCTTGTCAATATGACAGCATTATGACGGACAGTACCATGAAAATAAAATTGTTCTAGCTTAAATTTGTAAAAACTTATTTATTAATGTTTCGAAAGTTGCTCTTCCATGGGGCCCTGAAAATACATCACAACTACATACAGTTGAAAAGGATAAATTACAACTCAAGTAGCATAAATACAGCAAATTAACATTACTCATTATAAACAAATGCAATGAAATTTTACAAGATATAATACATAATAAATAATCAATATCAATAATGAAGCTGGAAAAAAGAGCAAGGATTTTAAAAATATATACCCTGGTATATATAGCTTACCTCCTGACAGACGAAAAGGAAATAAATATAGAAAGGAAAAAAGAAAGAGAAAAAAAGGAAAAAAAGAAAAGGCAGAGAGAGAAAGAGAAGGACTGCGGAAGTGTAGGGATGGAGGCACAATAACAAAGGAGGAAAGAGAGAGAAACTGGGAGTTGATTCAAATGGAAACTGAACTTCAAGACTATCCTGTCTTAATGGCAAGATGAATAAAATGCTTTTTTACAGATAATTTGAAATTCTTTAATGTACTTTATTATTATAACTTATAATCTTTGAACACCATATGTCTCATATCATGTTCAATATGGAGGAAGTAAATATATTTTAGTTAAAAAAAAGTGAATAATATGTTTAGAAATGTCATTTTGTTGTTTGTTTGTTACAGGTGGAGTAGCTTGCACATTTGTGGGACAACCATTTGACACGATCAAAGTGAAAATGCAGACATACCCTCAACTGTATAGGTCATCAATGCATTGTCTGAAAGACACTGTGGGTCGGGAAGGAGCTAGAGGTTTGTTTGAAGGTACCACTCCTGCTCTAGCTGCCATTGTTGGAGAAACAGCATGTCTATTTATGTGCTATGGACTATGCCAAAAGGCTGTCTGCCGGGTTGTGGGTACACAACATGAGAGAGACCTGACAAATGTTCAGAAGGCTTTTAGTGGGTCATGTGCAGCCTTCTTCTCATCACTGGTGCTATGTCCGACAGAGCTCATCAAATGCCGTATGCAAGCTATGAGTGAGATTATGTCAACGTCAGACTCTGTTATCAAGAAAGTGTAAGACTCTTTTCCACACTGCTTTTCACTTGTATGTCTAGATTATGTTCATAATGTATTTTCTAGATCTTGTAGTTCTGAATAGCATGAGCAAAGTGTCATTTCACTATTTTTAGTGTTACTCTTACTTAAAGCACCTCTCAAGTGTTGGGAGCCTCAAAAATGTGATGTCAAAATTTCACTTAAATTGTATCATAATGTAAAAGAGGATGTCATTTAAGACACATTTCTGCAAGGATTTTCAAAACAAATGTGTTTGAAGTCGAATATTGATGAAAGAATACAAAATTTAGGTTTTCTGCATATAACAGAAAACCCTAATTATGTATTCTTTTATCAATATTTGTCTTCAAACACATTTTGAAATCTTTGCAGAAGTGTGTCTTGAATTACATTCTCTTTCATTATGATACAATTTAAGTGAAATTTTGCGATAAAATTTTGGCGAATTTGGGGCTCCCAACACTTTAGAGGGGTTTTAATCATTAAATGGTTTGATTACATTTCTCTCTTACTATGTCTTGATTTGTTATGCTTTGTGTACCTTAATTTATGATTTTGTGTAATGAAATTGTTTTTACACTGCCTTCTTGTAAAAAAAATGTTTTAGCCACTGACAAGGCCACAGATTAAATTAAATTGTCTAAATAAATGAATGAATAGATAAATGAATAAAATCCTATCCAATACTGATTGGTCAAATTGGTTCTCTTACAAATTAAGAAAGTTAATTAATGATAAGTTCCTTGTTGTGGTTCTATGGGTCCTATCTGACCCTTTCTAATTGAGTTGATGGTGGTTGTCCAAAATGTTCAGTCTTGAGCCAGATGTTGAGTTGAGGCGATGTCAGACCTCTTAACTTTTTTGTTCCCCCTTATTTTTATCTTCCTACAGAGGGCCATGGCAAGTAACTAAAGATCTTATTCGTACAGATGGTCCTTTAGGCTTGTTTCAAGGTCTCACTAGTACATGGTTAAGAGAAATGCCGGGGTACTTTGCATTCTTCTTTGGTTATGAGATGAGCAAGACGTTACTTACACCACCAGGAAAAACAAAAGAAGATTTAAGTAAGTAGAAGCTATCAGTAGTCCAGTGGATGTCTCAGGAATGCCAACCACAAGGTGCAGGGTACCAATCCCTGGTGCCACACTAATGTCCTTTGGCAAGACATTAATCTACATTTGCCACGCTCCACCCAGGCGAGGTAAATAGGTACCTGGCAGAAATTAATTCTCGCTATCGCCCGGATGCGCCCGGATGCGCCCGGATGCGCCCGGATGCGCCCGGATGCGCCCGGATGTTTTACTTTCATGCCCCTATTTCAAATGCACTCTGGGATAGCTTGTGACTTAGTCACTTCCAGTCAATTTTGTGCAGCTGAACTGTGTGACCGGTCTTGGCCAGCAGCTTGTGCGGCTGCCGGTAGTTACAGAGCTAGACTCTATATGCATTGCAATAGTTGGATGTGCTACCTTTCACTTCGTCTTCAGTTTTCATGATAGTATATCGTAAGCAATTTGCTATCTTTTACAAACTGAATTGTCAGTTGGAAAATGGTGCGATACTGTGAATCTGCTGTTTGCTGGTCACACAAAAATAACCATAAAAACCTTCAGAGATATCGTAAATGTGAGATGTTACTTAGGTAAAATTCCCAACAAATCCTGCACAGCGCGCGACCTGGAAAAAGTTGCTCGAAAGGCAAAACAACAAATTCCCTAAGTAAATCTTCTCGAACAGAAAAAAAAATCCAAGTAATTCAGGAGCAGCTGACGAGAAGAATCTAGAAATAGCTCTTGGATACGTATTCTGCGCATGCCATAGTGGCTCGAAATTACATCCAAGAGGTGCACATCCCGGCATTTATGGGTTTGGGGATAGCGAGAATTCCTGGAACGCTGTAATGGCAGCTGTGCTAAAGCCAGGGTAATATTTATGGAGCGCTAGGAGTGGCAATGTGCCAGACATGAGCGCTATACAAAATAGAAGACTCCACTATTATTATTATTGTTGACCTATATTAACCAATAAAAATATGAAATATGTGTATTTGAGTCTGATCTTGACTTTTATTTCTGGAATTCTATTAATTAGCAGACCTCCAGATTTTCTTTAGCATATTTAGTAGTGGCAACAATAGCAGTATTTGAATGCTACTGATATCATTATGACAGATCGGTGTGATGTGATAATAAGCAACTTACTATGTACACACTGATCATTAGGACTCCCATGAGTAGGCTTTGGTGTAGCATGCTGAATTGCAGCTGAAGCCAGTAGTCAGATGATGATGTTATTGTGTGTCACAATGCCAAACTAACTCCCAACCTGAATTTACACTGACCATTTCTCTGCCATTATATTTTAGTAATTTTTCATGTTTCATTCTGATTTCGGTCTCATTGGTATCATGGTATGACTAGAGTATTACTCTCTACCTTGTGCTTCTTGAGAAACATTGTGAAGGTCAAAACTAACAATCACTGCTTTTGGTGTCTCTTGTTGCTCACCATGACAGGTTTTGCTAGGTTAACAGTAGCAGGTGGTATAGCAGGTGCATCTCTATGGATAGCTATCTATCCCATTGATGTCGTCAAATCAAGAATTCAAGTCCAGTCTCTAGTAGGCAAGATGCCTGGTTTCCTTCCAACTTTCACCAAAATGCTCAAGGTTGAGGGTGAGTAGTGTTATAGATAGCTCTTAATTTTGTTGTTCTCACTAGTTTCTCCTTTAACAGAAGCTCAAATTTGATAGAAAGTGGCTTTGAATGAAAATTGAATAACAATAATAATATTCTTGTATAGCGCATATCACATTATCACGTCCCTATGCGCATCCAAAGAGCTTTGAGACAGTTTTTAAAATCTACAAAAAGAGGAATGTAAGTTTTTGATTAATGTTCATATTTTGTTAAAAAAAATTGACTCACAACATGATGGTACATACTCTCATTCAAATGCTATTACATGTTAATAGAAGGGGAAAAGGTGTTCAAAATATGAAGTCAATTTAATACAAGTTTTTTTTTTAAAGCCGTTTTAAACTATCACTTCCATTGATAAATGCTACTAATGGACAACCATACTTTCAGCTGGAAATAAAAAACAAATACCTTGTTACTTCTTCTTTTTCTCACTATTAATTAAAGGTGTATCATCACTATTCAACGGTGTCTATCCCTGCATTATACGAGCTTTCCCTGCCAATGCTGCTATGCTGCTTGCATATGAAGCTAGTAGATCATGGATGAGAAACCATAGACCACATTGGATAGACCAATATTAGCACCAGATATAGACCAGGTCCTGTCATGTAATCATAGACCATATTAGATAGACCAACATTAGCACCACAAGATATAGACCAGGTCCTGTCATCAAATCAAAGACCAATGTTCATGCCACATAATGAAGACCTGGACCCTGTCTTACAAAGAGTTACGATTGATCCAAATCAATCGTAAGTCCTCCAATCAATCACAAGTTTGCAGTCTCCCATCTCTTATGTACACAGTTACGATTGATATCAATCGCGAATAAGTTGCGATTGATATCAACTCTTTGTAAGACGGGCCCCAGGTCTTATCGCATAAAGTAAGATTAACTCTTTTTATATGCTGCGGACTGAAGCTATAGATGGCCACATTGTGTGGAGTATATGTTTGTACACATTATATCTGTGACAAAAGTTGACTTGTAGTGGTCTACTATTCAGTTAATAGACTTTCATGGGTTAAGGGTTAATAACTGTACTCATGTCACAAGCTCACACGATATTATGTAACTTATCTAGCAATATGTTTTAAAACATTCATCCACTTTGCCTTTTGTGCAGATGAAGACATTTTATTCAGAAAAGAAGATAAGAAGACGTGATATCACTCACTGCCAAATTAACTGGACACAGATCACCCTCTAAGGCTAAATCTATTAAGGCAATGTTAGAGCAATTTGTGAAGCAATGGAATAAACTTAGGAATTGGATTGCACAGATTAATACTATTCATGCTGTATTAGGTAATAAGCAAGTATCATATTCAAGTAGTATATATATAAACTTTGGAATGGAATCAACATATAATGTTACGATTGCTATATTTGGTAATAAGCAAGTTTAGTGTACAAGAATTATATATAAACATTGGAATTGGAATCAACAGATTCCTATATCTAGTATATATGGAAGATGAAAGATTTGTTTCTTTTCTTGTTTTGATGTGACCATCATTAGAACCGTCCATAAGTACCTCAGTTGAATGATGTACATTTAGAATCCATGCATGCTAAAAAACATTGTCCATAGTCCTATTTTGTGTTAATTTGACTTAATCTTTGGCTGCCGGAAGGCTTGGCAGCAACAGCCTTCTTACGGGTAGGTGCGATACTGCCTGTGATTTTCTGTCATCTAGATCTATACAAAATGCTATCAGAATTTGCATTTGTATCATAATGTTTCACTTATTTCCATAATGCCTGGATTACATTTGCCCCCGGCGCCGTACGATAAATTAGTCTACGATTTTTCGTGCGATTTTAGGGGCATCGTAGGAGGCTACGGGCTACGATGTTTGTGTTTACATTATCTACGAGCATCGTGCCATTTCTTGTATTGGCCCTCGGGGGCAGGCCGGGGCAAATTCGTACAGAGGCTGATCTGAGATTGTACGGAAATCGTGCAATTTCAATGCAGTAGCTGTGCAGTCTCCGCAGCCTCTGCACGGAAATTGTATGGAGCCCGTGCAGTTTCCGTGCACAGGCTGCGCGGAGAAAGCGCGGTGACGGTGCAGCCACCGTGCCGTTTTTAAGCGTTTTTTTGCCTCCATGTTCACCGAAAAATCGTGCGTTTGCTGCACGATCAGTGCGAGTCCTCCGCGATGCCCGTGCGGGATTGTGCAATGACACCTACGACATGTCTACGGACTACGGGCTTACGACTTTTCAAATTTGTATAACTTTCTGCGAAACAAAATCGAAGAGGCCGCGGAGCCCCGCGGAGCCCGTGAATCTGTACGAAAATCTCACGGCCGCCTCCTGCCTCCGTACGGAGGCCACACGGAAAAGGGGATACGGGCAGGATACGGGCTCCGTAGACTAATTGCAGGCCAAATGTAATCCAGGCATAAGCCCCAAATATTATTGTCTTGAATAATGAATAGGTTTATATTTCAATGTACATCAATGGCAGGCTGTAATACTTTATAACAGGGAACACTTTGTATGTTAGAAATACTATATTCCTCTGTTAATAGATTAAGGTGATTTCTTTTTCCTCCCTTTTTTGTATTGGAATTGTTGCACTATTTAAAGATCTGAAATTGAATGAAATACTCTCATTTTCATGTGATTCCATTTTTACACATTGAAACCTTGCCCATCTAACACATGTATGTTTTTAATGTGACCCTCATAGATTCCAGGTATCCCAATCAATTATTCAGATCACATGTCAAATGTTATATGCACTGAAATACAGGTACTTTAGAGGATTATTTTCACCTTGCCACTGTCGCACACAATGAATGATTATCCTAAAGTGAAATACTTGTGGATATTAGTGCTTTGCCACTTCAAGTGAAAAATGGTGTATCAATTATTACATGTATGTAATACTTTGAAGTTGGAACAAGTCTTGTTGAGTTTCTTGACCACTACCCACCAGTTTTGTTGAGTTTCTTGACCAATACTGACCAAGGAGACACATTCACATTTCATCTAATTTGTTTTCTTGCTGTGCTGCACAACTTAGAATTTGATAAAGATGTGTCAAATACTGTTAGTAGAATTTAATTTGGATTAGTTATAATTATAGGCATTTGCAATTTTGTATGCCACCATATTTAGAACATCTATTGTGAGTGGCGTTTGGAAGGGTTAAGAGCAAAACAAAGAGTTCAGTGAGTGCTATATCCATGTGTCAAGCAAATAAGACAAATTATAACAAATTGCATGTGAACTTTTGAAGGATGTGGTAGTTTTCAACTCCACTGATACTTCTTTCTGTAAATTTTTTTAAAACTATTTTGGAAGCTTGGTTTTGTAAGATAAATGAATAATTGTGTATCATGAGGTTTTAAAACCAAGTCAGGACAAATTTACAAAATCTTACAGAAAATTACAGATTTTCACAAACTCGTACTAGAAGGCTCCACATGCTGTAATACCACATTGGACCACGTAAATGGATTACAGCAAAGAAGAAAAACAATTTGTTGCAAGAAATGAACTCTTCCAAGTGCATTGGAATTATGAGAGCTTTTCAAGACGAACCCTCATGTCATGTTTTTACTATAATGTTCTTTCACATAGTAATAGAAAATCATAAATAATTTTTTTTTTTTCAACGTGTAGAAATGCTCAATACCTACTTAAAGATAAAGAAAGAAAAAAGAAAATTAGAGTTAGAAGTCCACATAGTTGAAAGTGTTATGACGATAGAGAATAGAGTATATATTTATGTATTTTGAGATTATAAAGGCAACTTGCATTGAAAACTAATCCTTAGATTACCATGCTATACCTAGACAACTACATCCCTAACAAACACAACCAATCTCCTAACATGTTCCTCCCCTCCCCCTCTCAGACAGCTGAGTGGGTGGGGGCATATTCATAATGAGTATTATGTGAGGGGGTAGTGTTACTGAGGGTGTAGTTCACGGAGGCAGTTTCCAAGGGGGTAATTGTCTCGAGGGTATACTAACTATCCTGGGGTAGTTATGGGGGAAAGGGGTGGTAGTCCTGGGGTAGAACTTTTGGGGGGATAGGAATCCTCAGGATAAAGAATGAAATCCAAAATAGTGAGGTGTTATTTGATGACAATATATTCATTACCGGTAATGAGATATTTTCTTGCTGAAAAATACAGGATTTTGGTGATTAGTGGCTGAAAATCTTTTGAGAACAATTTGAAACTAAATTTATTTATTAATTTTTATTATTATTCTTTTACCAATGTAGGGTTGTCAGCTGCAACTATTTGCCTGTTGCAATTTTTGGTGAGGGGTTTTTATGTAATTTTCTTTGAGGAGTTTAACAATAACTATGTTAATACATGTAGATGAAGCTATCAGACTTCAAACTTCAAGGTTCAAATTGATTGTTTTCTTTGGATCAATGGTGTTACTACAGTGCAGTATGGAGATAATGATTGGTCTCTTTTATGAAAAGGTGGATTCCAGGAATGTCATAGATCTTTATTGTTATTTAAAAAAACCCTCATATTCTTGCAAGTTATTTCCATATGAATATATAATACAGTGGCACCTTGTCATACCAAACTCGTTTAGAACTAAGAAAATTCCCTCGTTATGAATAAACCTTGTGATATCAGGCCTCATAACAAATATGCAAAGGAACTCAAAGATTTGGTTGACGGACAAAATCACTTTCTTATAATGAGAGTGTGAATATCACAGAGTTCTTTACAATGAGGTCCCACTGTAATTCCGTGCCATTTATATTGTTAGACTGAAATAGTACTTACAAGAAATATCCTTCATATTGCATGAATTAAAGTTTGTCATGCCAAAATGAAACTGTTTTTTTTAACATATGAAATATTGTTTACAAGAAAATATCCCTCAAAATTATAGGTATGACAGTTTGTTATACATATGTACGTTATTATTCATCATGCCAACAAAATTGACTGAATTTTGTTATTGTTATTTCCAAGTAAATAACCAAATAGAGGCTTTACAAAAGCAGAATGTTGATCATTATACGCGAAAATGGTATTTCATGTAGGTGCTTTCTGTATTATTTTCTTGTTTTTATTTTGAGATATTTTGAGATGTCTCCCTTTAAAGGTACTATGTTCCATTTGCAGGCCAAAAAAATGAAAAGGTTAAATTCCAACGGCATTTGAAGGACAATATTAAGTTAGAACTTCCCTAAAAAAGGGGGCTTGAAAATGTCTTTAAGTGGGAAAATAACGACTATTAGTTGTCGAATCGACTTAGGAGCTATAGAGCCAGTAAGTAATAGTCTGATTTTTCAGACCATTGTACCGAATGGTCATACGTTTTATGCTGCGCAAAGATTCAATCAGTTTAATTTTGGCCATTACAAGAAGTGGGTTATTGATGTAGACAAATGCTCATGTACCCTTTACAGCTCATTTTATGTATGTTATTACCAAAGATGAAAAAGCCAGTCAGTCACTCAATAGTGTCTGACAGTGAAGTCTAGCAAGTAAACAGGTTTCCTTGCATAATTTGAATATTAGGACACTGCTAACGTTTAAATTTCACCCATAGGACATACATGACATATTCATAATTCCTGCAAAGTTCTACAGAATTTGATGTTGGCTGCAAAAGGGACATAGTATCTTTAAAATGGTGGTCTTGGGTTCTGATGGTGCACTTGTTTCATTTTGAAAGAAAAATTGGAACATATTTTAGGGTTGTTTGCACCATTAAAAAAAACCTGAATAACAAGAGCTGGCTGCAAAATGTGCAAATATTGAAAAGATATTGTATGCAATAGACATGATTTCGTCAGTGTACAATTATATTTTTCCTATCAAATAAGTTTGATTATGTTAATTTTTTTAAAGTCTTTATCACCAGAACTGAAGTATACCTTTAAAATAAGATCATGATTGGTATCTTTTTTTTTTTTCTGACCAATCATGACCATGTTGGGAATATTAATATAATTAATACTGATAATCAATTACTTATTTTGAGGCTGCATTGTCTATCAGTTTCAGAGAAAATATGTCTATTTTTATGAATAATGAAGAATGCTGTGCTCTGTATGAAGAGATTTGAGTCATTTGAAAACGAAATAAAAAATGAGAGAAATATATAACTTGTTTTATGTTATTTCTTTTACAGTATTATTCAAGCCAGTACATTAAGTAAAATGCATCGCCAATTTGGTATTAATTTGTTTGTATCATGGAGAAATAATAAGTATAGATTGGAGGGGAGGGGAGGAAAGGGGAATTATGCATTCTTTGGGGGGATTTCTTTTTGTCTTATTGTATGGAAAATTGCGTGCAATCATGAAAAGATTTTTTTGATCTGGCTGCTATAGGTCACTCAGTGTATTCATGCATCTCAAGATTCAAGATGTTGCTACATTGGGAAAGCACAAAGTTTCTCTCAAAATAAAAAAAACAGGTGTATTGCACACATGTGTCCATTTCAAAGAATAGAACACTGAACAAACATCTCAAAATATAAAACAGTTGCTCCTTTCATTCATATCTGAAACTTGGAAATTTATTATATTCATTAATATAAATGGGAAGACATTTAGGTGTTTGATTTTAAATACAATTCAACATGTGTCACTATTAAATATACAGTGTAAAAGGGGGGACTATTGCCAAATATAATTAAAGTATCAAAAAGATTTCAGATAATTTTCTGAGAAAATTAGCCTTTCCTATTTGAAGAATGTTACTGTCATATGCATACCTTCATATATTTCATATTGATTCTACTTCAAATAAATCACCATACAAATTGTATGATGTATCACTGTTTCATTTCACAAATCAATAATTCTCACCACCAGTAGCTTTCCTCAATATCTAAAGTTAAAAAAAAACAAGAAGATACACAATGTATATTGGTATAAAAACAATTACTTTCTACCTTGACAACATGAATTTTTCAAAAAAGTGATTTTCAATGTATTAAGTATTTCATATAATAAATGCCCCCCCCCCACTCTAAAATTGGTTCTACAATCTTTACATGTTGAGTCACTGCTTGTGTCTTACCAAGTTACATATTTCTTTAATTGCATAGCTAAGCTGCAGCTTGCTACACACAAGTCTATTATGTATTTACAATAAAATTAACTAAAGGCTCAAGATTCTCTGATAAAAAAATATAATAAACAGAATAAAGAATTACATTTTATATTTTAGCTACAACTGAACACATTAAAATAATATAATAAATAGTCTATTAATCTTTAATATTTATTGCACAATCAATAACACAAGTTTGATCCAGCATATAATTAGCACACACTTCCAATTCAAAGATATAAACTTTGCTATCTATAATACATATTCACATACACATAAGGTCCTGTCAAATGACCTATTCAAAAATAATCAAACTGAAGTGAATTAATAGTTAAAAATCATATGAAATAAGAACAGTCATAAAATTCTACCTTAAAATACTCTGAACCGTCAATAATAGCATTCACCATCTTGCATGATGTTGTGTACATTTTCTTTCCTATTTCAGTACAATATTTTGTTAACATTTGCATACATTTTACACATATACAAAATCATAAATATCTTTATGAATTTCCTAGGAAATTACAAATGGACAAACACATTTGTACAGTATAAGTTCAGTCTTACTCCTTCTGTAAAACCACATACTCCCATGACATTAAACTTTTTTGAATTGTTAAGGGTGGCCATTTCCCTGGCAAGAAACTTTCATAAATTGCAAATATTTAACGTTGTGTCAATTGTGATGTAATAAATTGACAGCATGGAAATTTCATGAATCTTAATTAATCAATTACAAATTTCACGAATATTTCATGCATGTGAAAGTTTCTAGTTTTACAGTAGTTGAATGAACAACAAAAAGTTGAAATATCTTTGTGTTACAAACATCAGTTGCTTGAGTTCTACTTGCGAGTGCATATTAATTATCAATTCAAGACTTTAAAGCAATTTCACATTCCTCTAATAATCATGAACTCACAGAAACATAGCATATTTCCATACACTTTAATGTAGGGTGCTTGTGACTTCACATATCAAATATTTTACCTCTGTGGAATTGATAGTTAAATAATAATGGAATGATTTTCTTATTTTTGTCTTATTTTCTCATTTCTCTTACAAAATATCAGAACTATAAAGCCTTTCATCTTATTACATATGCACTAGAAGTGAGTTGATTTGACAACTTAACATAATTAGCCTTCGCTCATTCTTACTTTAACCAGTAATGTGAGGCAATAGCAGCATAATGACAAAAATCTGGATAGATACAAAACCAAAACATCTTGTTAGATCTATAAGATGAAGTTTACATACACCTTCCTTTAAAAATAGAGTACAAATACTGCATGTGAATCAATGGTATTTTAGTACGTTTTAAAGAAAAAGAAACAAGCCAGCACTTCAATATTGCCTTTAATCATTTTTAAGTTTTTACAGCATCTGAGATTTGCAAATTATTCATTTTACCCAAAGAAATAGTGTTCATGTTATTTATAGATATTTAATACTGACATAAACCTGACATACTCTGTAACAGATTAAGTTTATCAAACTCAATCAAGTTCATGAAATATGACTAGAAGGGGCAAAATATCCTCCAGGTCCTGGCTTTGCTGTCACAGCTAAGCAAGCAGTGAATAAGATCACACAACAATGAAATAGAGAACAGAGCAATGTTCAATGTGAAGATGCAAACGGTAGAGAAAAGGGACGAAAGAGCTCAAAACAGATCTATGATGATGACTGCTACTTGTTCATGCGATGGATTCTGCCTTTATTTCACTGAACTGAACCTCTACACTGAATGCTTCACTGTATATCTTCTTTGCTTTGCTCTTGTGTGGGTTATCAAGCTCATCTCGTGGAAGAAACAACCTGGAATAAAAACAATGAAACCTTTGAAATTCAGTTCCTCTCTACATTAAAGTAAATTTAAGGCTCAACAATAAATGATTATCCCCAAGATTCCCATCAAAATACAGACATTTAGATTCCAAACTCTATATACTAGGTTTTGAGATGTTTTATCAATATATATATTATAGACTTGAGAGAAATGATGACTGCAGGAAGGAAATGCAGCCTTTTGCACCCTGCCCCAAACCCCAAAAGAGGAAAAGATATTTCCTTTTCAGTTAAAACTCACATCTCAAGATGGTAATTCAAATGGGGAATGGAGCCTAATTACATGAGCATTTCTTAGCTCATTATAGGTAGGATTTAAATTCAGATGAAATGACTATTATCAGAGTAGAGTGAAGGATGACTCCTACCTATTCTCTTTGATGAATGCAGTATGGAACCAGAAGAAGAAAGCACAGTTATCATAGTCCTCTGGTACTTTCTGTAGGAATTGAAGAATACAAGATAATAGTTAGACTTTGATGCATATTTATTCGCAAACTTGACTTATTCACATCGTGAATATTCATAAAAATACTGCTAAAACAGTTTTACTGAACTTACATATTATCCCGATGCACATGGTGATGAAATAATAAAGTAAGTTCTAGTTCTAAGAAGTGCAGATTCATTATAATGTCTCAAGGATAGGATGATAAAGCAGTTGTTAAGATTGCACAAAGATGCTGAGACAGATAACTTTGATAATAATCTGAATAGAAATAATTTAGAAAAAATTCATTAAAAAAAATATTAGTGTTTCAGTTTGCTGAATGAATATATGCACGAGACTGCATGTACTATTGTTAAGTTGCTATCAATACTCACCCTACTTGTTGATTTGAATCTGATTTTGACATCTCCATGAAGCACAGGACAATGTGGGGTACGAGCTGATATAGTGTCTGAATCATGATCATATATACTCTGAAGAAAAGAAAAACATATAGTAAAAAGAGAATTTATATTATTAGATGTGCTATTAATACACTAATAATCTAGAATCACTGTACTTGCCACACCATAACAAAAGCACATTTAAAAGCTGGTCAATTGACCACCCAAAATTAATATACCAGGTAAATGTTTGTCAAGTTAAAATTGATACTCAAATATGCACACATTATATACAGCAATTGATGGATCACATGCAATGGAGTTGTCGTGGTCTAGTGGATACGTCACCAGATTGCGGATCACATGGTCGGCGGTTCGAGTCACGCTGCTGCACTAATGTCCTTTGGCAAGATATTAATCCACACTCGACCCAGGTGAGGTAAATGGGTACCTGGTAGGAATTATTTCCTTAAAATGCTTGAGCGCCATTATGGCAGCCATGCTGTAGTCTAGTAATAATTGTTGAGCATCAGGAGTGTCAAGTCTGACAGACATGAGCACTATACAAGCACCATTAGTATTATCATTACAGGATTCACTCCTTGAAACATACCGTTTCTCTTGCCAAGTATTACAGTTTATTCATAGAAAAGATTACATTGCCTCTAATTCTTTAAATGCTCCTTACAATAATGAAATACTTTATCCTGTTTTTAGAGTCATTGTTACTTTCGAACAACATATGAACTATCTGGACTGTGCATAACAATCACTTCATTTAAAAGGCTTGTTATTC
Organism: Mesocentrotus franciscanus; assembly: GCA_037976565.1. NCBI lineage: Eukaryota > Metazoa > Echinodermata > Echinoidea > Camarodonta > Strongylocentrotidae > Mesocentrotus > Mesocentrotus franciscanus. The sequence goes on along the minus strand of CP137680.1, from coordinate 811,091 downwards.
TCTCATATTAAACATAAATTCACATCATTTTGCAAAAGAGACCATCTCACAGGTACATTTCTATCTATGTATAGGCTTTACAAACAATTTTAATATACCTTTAAATACTACATCTGATAAACTAACCTGACAGTTTAGCCCATTCTCAAATCTACAGTCAAAGACCTTTTTGTTGCTACAGATGATTTCAAAATACAGATCTCTGCCATCTCCTTTCCCTAAACCTGTAGAGAAAATTAACATCGGTTTGGTATAAAAATAATAATTAAACTCTAAGTTCACATGTTAAAGATAATAGGGACTTTTAGATTTGCATGGCGAGAACGTGGACTGCTACGTGGACATCCTTTTAAGGCAATGTGACGTCCTTTTAAGGCACTGGCAGTGCCCGGCCAAAAGGATGTCACATTGCCACACGTGGCAGCTAGTCCATGTTCTCGTCGTGCAAATCTAAAAGTCCCTACTATGTGTCCCTTTTGCTGCCAACATCAAATTCTGTAGAACTTTGCAGGAATTATGAATATGTCATGTATGTCCTATCTGTGAAATTTAAACGTTAGCAGTGTCCTAGTATTCAAATTATGCAAGGAAACCTGTTTACTTTCTAGACTTAACTGTCAGACACTATTGAGTGACTGACTGACATCTTTTTTTCTTTGGTAATAACATACATAAAATGAGCTGTTCCAGGTACATGAACATTTGTCTACATCAATAACCCACTACTTGTAATGGCCAAAATTAAATTGATTGAATCTTTGTGCAGCACAAATCGTACGACCATTCGGTACAAGGGTCTGAAAATCAGACTATTACTTAGGTAATTGCAATCACTTATGTCGATTTGACAACTAATGGTCGTTATTTTCCCACAAAAAGCCATTTTCAAGCCCTTTTGTTTTGAGGGAAGTTCTAAATAATTATTTTCTTTCAAATGCCGTTGGAACTTAACCTTTTCATTTTTTTGGCCTGCAAATGGGACATAGTACCTTTAAAGCCTTTTAAACATTGTTATAATTTAGTAGGTATTTAAAGTATACAATCAGCAAAAGACAAACTTTCATGATATAAAATGATGAAATGGATGAACAATAGTAACCATAGAGAATAACAATGTATCCAGATGCAACACATCAGCTTTCAAAATATCCAAAAGAAGAGTTAATTAATATCTGTCTCCTAGAAAACAAGGGTTATTTCACACACTATTATCAGCATTCCCAAAAAAGTATAGACAGTACTTGTCAAATTCAAATTAAAAATTCTTTGAATATCAAATACTGAAATATGCTGGGCATCATATGCTGGGATGAGACATGTGGTATGTAGTATAAAATGGTCTAGACTTAGAATCACTTTGAAAATCCTTTCAGCATAAATGATAATAATTCAAATGTCTCACCTGCTAGATTTCTAATCCTGATATTCTCTATGATCAGATCCTTGGGTTCAGGAATCTGTCCTCCATACTTGAATTTCACTTGCTCAAAGTAATGTACATAGCGACTCTGATGAAAGATATAGGCATGAAGAAGTGGGTGTCAATGTAACAATGTAGATACCTAATATTGCAAAGTCTATAGGTTATCAATGTTTGCCATTTACATGTACATCTGTGGTAGAAAAGTGGAAAGAGGAGAAACTCTTTGACTGGTTATTAACAAGACAAAAAAACAAAATACTAGAAAACAAAATTAATCTTATAGAACCTTGTTGAAGAAATCATAATCAACTCAAGCTTACATACCTGGCTTGGTGTTTGAACTCCTTGGAATTTATCTCCTTCATCTAAATCAGTTCTTCTGCTTCCAAAGAAATCTAGACTTTCCTGGAGGAAACACAAGGGGAGGAAGATATGCAAATCAATGAACTTGTTACAATACACATTATCATCGATTCTTGTGAAAGGTTTACTAACGATTAATTCATTTATCAAAAATAGAAGTGAGAGGTAGGATTCATTTGGGAAGATGAACATATCTATAAGTAATTGCAAGAAATCACTTTTTTATCTTTTCCCCCTCAGCCTGTCAGTGTTATGATGTATGATAGATGGTCATGTAAAACTAGCAATCCCTGTCAGCACATTGAACTAACATTCCCTCTTAAAACATGTGAGTTCAAAGTTGTCTCTCCATGCTCTTCATTATGAATTGCTTACACAAATTCTTTTTATTTTCAAGTACTGTTTGGCAATGTAATACATATTGTTTATATTTTGGACATGAGGAACCTGAAACTTTAACAAAGAGATATAGTATCCCATTCTTATTCATTTGAATATTAATCATACCTTTGCTGTTTCAAAGGCTTCACTCTCTAGTAACCAAGTGCATACTGCTGTTCCTGTTCGACCTACAATTAAAATGCATGAATAAATATATGAAGCTGGTCAGTATATATACCAAGATGAATACTATACATTTCAATTTCAATTTCATTTATTTCTACAGATTCATAAAAAGACAATATAAATTACAATCAAATATAAAAGCATTAAAACAATAGATGAACCTGCAAAGGGGGTGATAAAAACCCAGAGGTTTATCGGGATCATTCCCTGCTTAAAACTACAATATTAAAATGCAATAGCTTTTTTTTAATTAAACAATAAGCCCTTACAAAAATATATATATATATATATATATTAAAAGCAAATCTATGTGTGGGGTGAGTGGTAGTGGGGTGGTGGTACCAATAAATACAATATATAGAGGGAAAGAATGATAAGAAAATAAAAATAGTGAGAAACACTCTTAAGAGTTGGATACATAATCAAATATTCGTTTCAACTCTGACTTAAAAGAATGAAGTGATGGGCAACTGACAATATCTTTAGGAAGTAGATTCCATAGTGATGGTCCACTAAAATAAATGTTCCTTTGGAGAAAAGTTGTTTTGCATCAATGCTTGAATAAATATTCTTTAGTAAGCAGGTTTATGAATGCAACTTGATATTTCATTACCGCTTTCACTAAAGGCAGTCACACCTTTTGTTCTATCCTCCACTTCATGCTTCATAGTTGCTTGTTATGGAATACCTTTCAGAGTCTCTTGGAGATAATTTGACAAAAGCCTCAGTTTTGTTATATGGAGGTGAAGGACAAAAGTAAAAAGCTATAGTATCAACAATACATTCTGGCAAGTCAATGCCTGTATATTATGATCATAATTTAGTTTTGTTTTTATGTCAATATTCTCCTTTCTTACTTCTAATCTCACTTTCTGTTTCATAATTTGATCAAAATGAAAACCAGGAATTGAACCCTTGGATTCCATCCTGAGAAGAAAAGAAGACATCATTTCTCTTACCTTTCCCTCCTTTACAGTGAATAAAGATGACATTTTTAGGATCTGCTTCCATCCACTCCTTAGCTATCTTACTGAATTTTAGCAACTCTCTGTGATAGAAGAAACAAGGAGGAATTGAGACACACACATTTTCAATAAATACAAACCATGTTTATAAGGATATAATTGTACTGTTACTGTTATAATCAATGTAAACTGCCCTCTTGGGTAATGAAGACGGCAGAGGTAAAGGCACAGACCAGTTTTGGAAACGCCCCCCTCTCAAAAAATGAAATGGAAGCTCTTATTACCAATCATGTGACAGAATATGTTTTTACTAATACTGATGATACAAATTTTGCCGGGAAACCGTCTATTAATTGATATATGTGGTAAATTATCATATCTATCCGGACTGGATAGATATAGGGTAGTCCCATATACATCTTTCTGTGTACAGTGCTTGTAACTTTACCAAGACATGGCCAAATTTCCATCATTTTGATGATTCCAGAACCTTGCAGTACACACCAATACTTTAATGCTAGATGATCAACCTTTTCTGATCGATTCCACGTTTCTTTCACAATGCAATCGCATGACCAGAACTGGTCTATACCTTTAAATGATTAATATTTTGTGTTGGATTGTTCTCTACTAACCAGCAGGGTGACAGCGGTGGGATATATCTGAGAACTCATTTACTCTCGCTCTTTCTCTATCTCAAATTTCCTTTCACTCGCTCCTCTCTCTCTCTCACTCACATTCTCTCTCTTTCTCGCTCCCTCTTCCCCTCTCCTACTCTCTTCCTTTCTTTACCCCCCTATCACTTTTTTCTTCTTTTTCTTTCACTCTATCTCTCTCTCTCTCTCTCTCCCTTCCTCCCTCTTCCCCTCTCCCACCCTCCCACTCTCTTCTAGCCTTTACTACATGGACACATGTCAACAATATTACCAGATATGAACTCACTGTAGCTTGGGTACATTATGATCATCAGTTTGGACTCTGATGACTTGATGGTTGAAATAAGACTCATCATAATGTCTCTCACCTTTAATATAAACACAAATTGAAAATACATTTTCAGATAACAATGTGATGTTTTGGTACTACTTTGGCTGATCTGGAATTATTGAATAAACTGCTTTACTTGCACAAGTCATCCCAACTAGTAGGAATGGGAGTAAGGATTATAATGAGAATGACATAAGGGTATCATGTGTGATACCTCAGCTAAAAAGATGACAAATATGCAAGTATGAACGATGTGTATTGTATTTCTTAACCCAATATAGGATGGCATTGGAATCATCATATGTTATGTTTATATACGTTATGACTTTAATCTATCCCCAAAACAAGATTGACTTGAAAATAATTGCTAAAACAAAGATATGATTCTCTAGATTATGGCTCCACATGTGTAGCCAACAAAGACTGATATATTTATGATAGTCAAAGCATATATGGTTTTGATAAAACTCAGCTTACTACAAAGATTGATGAATTTATAACAGTACTATTGTTGATAACAATCATGATTACATTATACTACTCAGTGTTTGTATTAAATCAAACGAATAACTTACTACAAAGACTGACAACTTTAAAACAGTTCAGTGCTTGTGTTGACAAAATCAATAGCTTTGATGAAAAGATTGATGAATTTATGACAGCTTATTTTGATAAAATGAATAACTTACTACAAAGATTGATGACTTTATAATGGTCTGGATGCTTGGTGTTGAGAAAGCGTGATACTTCAGAGATTGGGTTCCTGTAGATTGACTGCTTGCCAGATGACGGGAAGGATGAGGCAATGATTCGATCTGAAAGATGATAGAAATTTGATATTACTACTACAAATAATAATCAATCTAATCCAAGTCTATCCACACACACAAAAGAGAAAGCACCGTTCAGACACAAGGAACACTAAGCTAATTGAATATATGATTGCTTTAGCTAAGTCATACAAGACAAAACTAGCAGTGAGTTATCATGTTTCATCTTTATTACAGTTTTTAGTCTCATTGTAAACAAATGTGAGCCAATATAATGAAGTAAAACAATTGTTCTCTGCCTACGAGACCAAAAGCCCTACAGTAATGAAGAGCCCAGGAGTACTAGTCCTCCTTTGTAGCAATAAATAAGGAGCAATAGTAACACATATCATCGCCACTGTATTACATAGTAACCACCAGTCAGACATACTACAGCTACCAACCCAACTTGGAGACTCGCATTTCTTCCAAGAAAACAATTCTTAGTCAAAATTCTTCACTTACCAGTGACATAGGTCAGGTCAAGATCAAAGCCATCTTGTAGATATCTTCTCTTATTTTCAGAGACCTGACGAATAAAACAAAGAACCATAGAGCTAAAGAAATATTATTTTTAGAGATGGGCTTATTGGAATTTATGTGTGAGAGTTTACAAGACCAAATTGATATACAAAGTAGGAATCAAGGTAATTCCAAGTACAAAGAGAGGGAAAAGATTTTTCATTGTAATGCACTCAATAGCAAGGGACAGAATAAAAGCTGATAACATGGGGAGATTGATTGAATATAAAGATATCTGGCAAACATCTTTGCTGTTTTATATATTTCAAATTGGTGACAAAGATAGTCACATTAATTATAACAACCAGTTATTAATTGTATACATTACATTCAGTGTAAAGTACAGCACAATGTCCTCTTCTCCCTCCTATTCAGTGGAGTTAATGTCAATTATCATCATCATCTTCATCATTTGAATAAGAATTATTTATGTGTAAGATCACTAACATGATTACACCCAAACTTTTATAATTACTGTATGTAATTGCCATCATTGCTCCATACAATAATGAAATTAAGTTAGATTGTAAGCTCACCAATTTTCTGGAGGCCTTAGTAACATGTCTCCTTTCACTAATGAGTCTGCCAAACATCACTACTCTTAGTACACGACACACCATGATAATCCTGGCAAACAGGAGGAAAAAGAATAATATCATTGACATCACAATAAAAATAGCTTCAATAAAGGTTTGATCACATGAGGTACAGATGTAGGCAAATGATCATTTTGATAATGGCATGGATGACAAATGAACACAAACAGGAAAAGGCACCCATTTTTAGCCCTCAGTAAACATGACCAAATACATCCTTGCAAATCAGTGACAACTGGGTTCTGCCATGCATTAAGAGTAAAAGCATTGCAATGTTACTTGAATAAAAATGTTTAAAGACTATTTCAATAATTTAGTAACAATTCACAAATATGCATTACTGATGATTGCACAAGACATAAACTAGCATGTTGCTAGTTGTAGGCCATGTTTTGATATCATTCTCAACAAATTGTATACAGTCTATTGACTTCACGCATATATCCATGTATGATCAGACACAGTTTAATTTCAGATATATGTACACATACATGTAATTAAAGAGAAGGTTCATTGAAATTTGGAAAATAGGCAAATTGTACCTCTACAGAATTGCTGAGAACATTAACAAAATTAATTAAGTACTTTTTAAGCCTTCACTATTGTGAGGAATAAATTAAATGCAATTTTGATACCCTTTCCAGAACCCACTCATAACGTGAAATGATGGCGTTATTTACATACGATAATGTGACGTCACAATATGAACAACCTACATCACACATTCGGGACAATATTGGATACCCATTGCAATTTTTAGATATGGGTTAATGTTGTTTATATATTTACCGCCAGTGGTGATATTTCCTTTATTTTTGGCATTTTGAATGAGATACACTGAATAAATATTACTTTCTACAAATGTTTGTTTGATTTTTTTGTTATTTTCCGTCACATTTGAGCATACAAATCGGGAAAATAATCACATATCCTGAGGGCAGGTGAGCATGTATGTGTCTGATCTGGGAGTGCAGAGGACATTTTGCATGCTGACCTAATGATTCTTCTGGAGCAAAAAAGGCGACAAATCTATATAAAATTGTCCAGATATTCATTACGAAAATGTCTGTTTAGGCCGATTAGTTTAGATTTTTATGATTTAAGTCGTAGTACCAGATAAATGGGGAAAGGGGGAAACCGAGATAAGACCTAGATCAGTCCAGTTCGCGATCCACGGCTAGCTCGAGCGCCGGGCTGAATTGCACAGCTTGATCGAGCGCCGGGCTAGGCTGGCTACGGCAAACAAGCTGCACAAGATGCGATGCAATGCAGGCAGCTTGTACGCACGTAACTATATACGTACGCGTAATGCACAGACAGGCCTATGGTATACTTGAACGCTACATCAACGATAATTATATCCACTTGCTATTTAGAAGTTATAAAATTGATCTATAGTCTAGAGATCTCCCAAATCTCTATTGTCGTTGTTGATATGTCCGAGATACTTCTTTCTTCTATCTCCTCAAAACTCAAATCAAGTATGTTTTTCGTCCATATCAATATTTCCAGGGTATTAAGGTAAACAACGTTGGGTATAAATGGGTACCCGAGAGTCAATGCATTTCAGCTGAGCAGCCCATTGTTCATTTTGTGACGCCACTGAAAAATCAGCTGAACTACAATGTTTTCGGGGTATTGAGTGGGTTGATTTTTTGTCACGTTTAATCAACTTTTATAATTTTCGCTGGAATTTACAAGTTACACAAATGTAATAATTTTAATCAGTGTAATTTTTCGATTGTAATGATACCAAATTTAGTCAAGTTTAAAATCAATGAACCTTCTCTTTAATATACCAAATAATTGTAATGAATCTGTCTTATTAGGGTGTCACATGACTTTCAATCCCAGCAATCAGCTGATATTATTCACCAAGGCAATCAAAACTTTCCCTTTCTGTGGTTTTTAGTACTGACAGAAACTAATTATAAATTGTGCTGATACTAAACAACCAATCTGATGATTATTTGGACAATATTTGTGTGTAAGCTAGAATATGGCATGACCTACATGTACATAGCTTTCCAACTATTCTATGCATGCATGTGTCATGTTTGCCTTAAAACAAGGTTTCTTATCATTTTGATGGGTGGGACACAAAGTAACATGTGGGTGCTGAAAACAAGACTACTTCTGATTCTGAAGAGTTTGTTTCTGTTATGCCAAGAGACCACAACAGACTACACAATACCAAAACTAAAAAACACTTTTTAATAAATGCATAGTAAGGCTTTTAATCAACAACTCACTAATAAGTATATAGAAATATCAGAGGAAAGCCATAAAGCTGTATAATGTTTAAAAATTTGTTTTAAATGATGAGCATAGCTAAAAACTACACATAACAGAATCTACATTCAGTTCAGAGACCATGATGAAAGAGTTTGTTAGGATGTGTGTCTGGTGATATTCTAGTGACAGCCTAACACTTGGCAAACATCCAATAATCTCAAGCAGCCAATCATGAGTATATAGTCGATATCTGTCTTCCTTGTTTCTGCTTTGCATTAAACTCAGGAGAGTGCAAGATGAATGGAATTAAGCCTTTTAAGGTAATAATTAAGTGAAACTTAAAGTAAATTAGTGTGCATAAATCAATCTTTAAAATACCCAAAGTTTAAAGATGGATGAGTTTCAAGAAGCCATTAATCCTTTATGATGAGTCACAAGAAGAAAAAAAATCAATAAATATTTTAAAAGAGGAAATTTCTAGCTCTTTTGTCTCTGGGAAATTAACAGCTTTTAGTAGTGAGTTATATATTCCTGTGATTAATTAAGAAGGAAAAGATTTAAAGGAACCCATGCATTGGGGTAAGGAAGCCATGCAGGAAGTCTGGTTTAAGAAGGCTGAGAATGTCTCACATGTGACTGAACTGATGCTGTCATTCCATTTCATTTGATCAGACTGAGTGACTGGTGGACTATTGGGAGCGTTTGAATAGCAGTACTTAGTCTAGCTACTTTTCCTACCATATCAAGCAGGCTCTATAGACAGATAAAATGTAGACTATAGAGTGTAAAACTGTCATCTGACTGGCAGTACGAGGAAGTGTTTTAGAAGCTATAATTAGTAATTATGACTAATCACTGACAAATCTACAAGCATTGGGAATTTTCAAACATTAAATCAAAATATCAATGTTGGGACAGTAAATAATTCCCCTCCATTTAACTACTGGACTTATTAATATACAGAAACTTGTCAGTCTGCAGATACAGATGACCTGAAAACACTCTCAAAGACCACATACTTGTTTCATAAAACTTGTTATCAGTCAAAAGTTACCGATATAAGCTACTGAAATCATAGAATTTGATTTGGCTGGGAGAAAATTTGTTGGTGTTATCTATCAAGTTGTTATTGATAATAAGTTTTGTAAAAACAGGGCCTGTGTTGGGCTTAACTAACCAGAAATTCATGATAGGGTCCATCGATCACAGAGATAATTACTAATAGGTTATCATTTTCACGACATTTATGACCTAGAAATGTGACTGATGGATTGATTGTAAAACATGAAATGTGCAAGTACATACAGAGTGATTATTTTGCAAATATAGACATTTCAACAACAAAAAATAATAATAATAATAATAACAATAATAATAATATATTCAAACAAATAATGATAATAATAAAAAAAAAAAGTTTTCCCTCCACATGATAGCCCAATTAGTGGTCTGGCACTTGCTATTGTGTAAAATACAAACAAATGAAAGTACACACTAATAGACAAAAATGACACAGATGTTTAGGTACATTGTAGATGCTAGAAATAATCAAAAGGGTAAAAAGAAATATATATTTATATTGTGTGTTGAGAGCCAGAGGGGATAATTCATACAATTTGACACAAAGTTAATACCCTTCTGCTTCTGGCTCGATCATCTCACAATATGAAAGTGTTGATATACTTACTTTCCTACATCTGAGTTTGCTCCTGTGAAGTCTGCTATGACATAAGTCCATGTTACAGACCCAGTGATGACTACTATAGCTAGATCTAATAAGTCAAGTTTATTGTGGAAAAACTCTGAGCTGTAAGAGGAAGATAAAAAAAGAATATGTGTTACTCACTGAATGATCTATAATTATTACATATATTTTCACATTTATGTGTTTGTTTGGTTTGTACCTGACATGGCAATAAATATCTAATTTTAGTTGCTTTTTTATACAAGTAAAGTAATTTGACATGTGATATTTCAAATCTAAACTTTATACATTTTTAATACATTAAGCTAATTTGTCGAATAATACCCTTTTCTATACCATTGGTGTTTCCTTACAGAAGCTTAGAAATGACAGCAAGAAGATAATGATTTCTTGTCAAGTTGACTTTTATATGGAAAAACAGACAAATCTGTGTCATCAAGATCATCATAACACTTAATTTGGACCAGATCTTAATCATTGTCTGCAGACGTATACTTCTTCTGTCTTCTACCAATAAAGTTAAAGTGAGAAGATGTTTTCATGTCTTCTTTAAAGCCCCACTGCACTACTTATAGCTACTTGCGCCCTCTATACATCCAACAATGCCTAAGCGGTACCCATTGATCCCCACGATGCCCTTTTTCTTATGTTAATTGAGAGCTGATTTGATGAGATAACCACCTGCCAGTGACCTCGCAGGGAGGTCTAATCCCTTAATTGAGATGTGACATTATCATCAACCTCATCATCACACATCATCAGTATGATCAGTATCATCATTATCATCATCATCATCATCATCACCACCATTAACATCACATTCAACATCATCATCATCATTACCACAATCATCAATCAAAAACATTAAAAGTTACTTACCCTTTGGCAAATATCCTAAGGCATATTTCAATGAAGAAGTAGAGCCAGATACATAGAGAGAAGATATCATATATCTCTAGAGGTGATTCTTGTTTAGGGTCGATGATGATATCAACAATCACAATGATGATATCCACAAAGACCAATAGTACTCCAATTAATCTGATAGGAAAATTAAAAAAAATAAGATAATTAATTAATTAATTACACAATGTAGCCTTTAGATCATTATTGAAATATTGAACAGCACTTCCCCAAATAAAAAGAGTATATAAGTAACAAAATTCAAATACTCATTACTGAAACTTGAACAATTCATATGCTTCACACAGAATTGACAAAAAATCAACATGAAGCTGTTCATGAGATTTGAAAATATTAAAAATAAACTGAAGGAACAGTTCATTTCTGATGTGTCAATCTTCAATGGGAGAAGAATTAAGGTAGCCCATAGAAATGGCAACATACAATTCAGCAAGAAAGGTAAATTATCTTGCAACTACTTAAAGTAAATTGTGTAAGATTTTACTTACAAGGTTTAAACCTTTAATCTAAACTAATAGTGAGAACAATTTCTTGTAAATTCAATATCAATTATTTTCTTTCAAGTTTCAAATCATAGCAAAGGAAAGTTGAACATTTTTTAATGTAAAGGAAACTTTAAGTTTTTAATGTAATGTAAGAAAGTAGAGAGTGAAACCCGTTAGATGTTTCATACATGCAGGAGCTTACCTCACAGCTAGATGTTCTACAAATCTCCTGACTTTTAACTGGGCTTTCCTGTTTGAGAGGGAGTAGAAAGAGAAATTATTTTTCTTGATTGATATCTAGCTTCATAAAGACATAGTTTCCAAGAAAATGTGAATATGCAGTCGATGATTCATATCAAAATTAGTGAACCTGTTTCCTAACTGCCTCACACATGAATATATTTTAGATAAGTCAATCTCAATATGTGAACAAAATTGTACAGATGCATACATGTGTAAACAAAAATTTGAAAAAACATAAAGGTGATGTTATATCTTGATCAATATGAATTATTACATTGAACTTTGTATGTAGTAAGAACAGGAACATGTATCACTATAAGGGATGCTTCAGTCTGGGATATTTAATTTGATGTAATGAAATCAGAATTTGGTCCTCTCTGTTTCTGTTTTCTTTTTCTATCATTTTCTACACTATATATGACAGTTGAAATGTGCATAAATATACACATCGCATGATTTACCAATGTTGATACATGCAAAAAGCATTCTTTTAAAAAATCCATTAATTTGGCAGGCCATCCTACATGAGCAAAATGTAACAATTAAAGGCTAATATCATAGCTACAGAACATGGTGAGTGCATGCATCTAGTCTGTATTAAACTCAAAATGGGGCACGCAAAAACCCTCATTATTTAAGCACAGATTACACAGGATAATACATGTAGTGTAATAATGTAATATAATTAATCACTAACATTGCAGCCCTGTCAAATGTGTATACCTGCACAAAATTTACAAGCAGGCCTGTTTAAATACTTTGAGAGAAGTGAGAACCAATATAAATGAGCAGCAGACTAGCTATGGCTAACTAATTTTGGTGTTATTTAATGAACTTTGTGATTAACAAACCACTAAGCTATTGAGGTCAGATTCAAAGCTCTCTACACCCATATGATGACCTTTCATCCACAACAACCTATCTAAACACACCCTTGGGAATCTCACATAGTAAAATAAGGCTAGTAACTCAACTTAAAAATAAGTACATACACATATACGGTAAGCCAAAATGGTCATCCTTTCGAATCATCACTGATTTCCTTAAACATTATAACATTTACAATATGGAACTCAAAACTTTAATATTTTCAGAAAGAGTAATTATTTAATTATGTTTTTTTTCTTTTTCTTATAGCTTCTTATTTTGTATTATTTCCCACTAAATTTGCAGTTCAAGAAGAAACTGTTTTGTTTTATGAATAGGAAGATATTGTTAATACAACATCTAGGCTGACTGGAGGTCCCCAAAATACTGTGGTTACAGTAGGGTCATTAACACTGCGAGCAAAAACCATTGGTTTTTCTTACACTCCAGGGTTTTGTTATAATTTGTAAACACACACAAAAAAACTTGCATCACAAAAAACACACCCACCTCTGGATTGTGGTTTTTAAAATGCTGGCCAAACTCCCATGGTTTTGTAGTGTGAATGCTCACTCTCAAAACACCAGTGAATTATTATGGTTTTTGGTCACATGACTCTCCTCGCTTTGGAGCTAACGCATTCAGAGCAGCTACAAGTGGCGCATGCGCACAACTCACCAACAAACAGAATTGTTGAACACCTATGGTTTTTATGAGTTTTCCAGTAGTGTAAATGATAAAAATAAAACAAATTTTTTCTACTTCAGATAGGTTTTATGGCAATATAAATGGGCCTTATCTATCTCACATTAATTGCCAATTGCCCAGAGAACAAATATGTACTGCTACTGTAAATACCAGAGTTTATCTGTGACTATAAATATACACAATTAGACAATCCCCTATACAGTGTGCAAACCACAAGAACGACATATTATATACTCTTATTGCCATTTTTATGGGATACAAAAATCCAATCATAAAAAGCAATTAACATAATTTTGTATGTGTGGCCTTATTGAAAGCTCAATAATGCTAATGTATCTATCAAAGTTTCTCTGTATTTAGACATTAATAGACATCCCTACAAGTACAATTAATGCACAGACCAACTGCATGCCACATTATATTCTTAAATGTGGCTAATGTAAATGGTATAATAACCCAATCATAAAAGTGAATATCACAAGTGTTTGTATCAACATCAAACAATGATTATGATCATGATAGTGTCACTTGATTGGTATATCATGTTGCAGCTACATGATGGTGAAATACAATCCTTTGATGATACAGCCGTTCAGATATCCAACTCGATCGGTGAGATTATTGTGGTCTGAATTTACAGTTCAATTCTAACAGATTATTGTGTTCTGAATTTACACAATTCAGTTATCTGCAGCTCTATATGCATTTATGTGTGTTTCATTACCAGCTTCATGCCTAGGTACTGATATCTGCCCTGAACTCAAGGAAAAGAGATATTCTTCCCTCACTATCATAATGTACAAGAAGTCTGGAATATAAGACTACTAGAAGCTAATACCCGATCTACATTTATCTAAGTAGATGGATAGATAGAGCATTGAGCTCAACATTCATTGATGTACATTTTGTATCATCTGTTTGGAGCCAGAAGGGCGTTAATTCATATACTTTGACACAGAGTTAATGTCCTTCTGGCTTTGAGAAGACGATACAAGCCCCATTAGTCTACCCATTAGTCTACATACTCTCAATCTATCCAACACATATCAGCAGCAGAAGAGAAAGTTATCTACTGTTTTTGAACAATGGCTTTCAAGCTACATGTAAGTGTTAAAAACAAGAGATAATTTTGTCTAAAAATTGAAAAAGATAGGAAGAATTTGAAAAACTCATCTATGTATTTCAGGAAAGTCCGCTCTGAAATATCATTTTGCCATTTCATTCTGTTGTATCTGTATTTTTTATTATCATTCATCATAAAGACAAAAACAAAAATGATTTAGCCCTTTTTCATACATTCTCATTTTTTAAAATTCTGCTTACCTCATGGAAATGATGTGGCAAGTTGATTAATGGTACAATATACTGGGTCAAAGTGCTCTCAAAGTAATGTGGGGTTGTGGATTGTGGTCTTCCATTATTCAAGCCTTCTTGCTTAATGTACGTATGAACACTGCACAGACTGCTTCCTATCAAACCCACTGTGGGAGACATGCAGTTGTACTATCTCAAAAATATTGGGGCTTGATTTCTGAGAGGAAATAGTCCTCTTCCTGACTCGAGGCATTTGTATTCCTTCAAGGAAGATAAAACACTTTCTCATTTACAATGTATATCAGTAGCTGCATATTATTGATGGCGAACTTTCCGCAAGAAGTATTAGGAAGTTCCTCATTCAAACTGTGTTTCCGCTCTGGACGTTTAAGTACTTTCTTCATTGCACTATTTTTACATTTACCAAATTAGAAAGGGCAACAGACCCTTTTTGTTGGGAAGCTTGGATTCAAGTGAGAATAGATGACTGTGCATATAAAAATAGATTCTGACTCAAGTTATTACTTGTTATTTTTTAATGTAAATTGCATTATCAAGTCCCCAAATCATTTAAGCATAACTCAAGTAACTATCATTCCGTTAACAAATGATGAGGATTGAATGGTGGGTTTTGTTTCCAAATAATTTGGCTCTAGAAAGTTCTTGGAACAGCAAATCAAAAATACAGCACTTCGAAAAAACTTCACTGTAAACCCACTAATACTTACTCCTGATCAGACTTATTATTACATACAATGAATGAAGAAAATAAAAGGGGTTGAATCCTCTCATTTTTAATTTGAAGTTTAATTTGAAGGAAAATTGTGTGGATTCGCACCTGTACTTGAATAACATTGCCATTTTAATCTGAGTAATACCTTTAGTTTATGGTAATATACTAATATCCCTCTACTTTGTGCAACAATAAAGGTCCTTATAAAAGAATTAGACTTGGATTTAAGAAAAATGGGAAAAATAAAAGTCGATAATCAGAACGCGAGGCCCATGGCTACTGATGACTGATATGTCTTCTAATTAAAGCAGATATATCAGCAAAAACACACATAACATACAAAGCACTCGCTAAATTCTTAGCTTAAGTGATCTTTCTCCACATTGCTCACAGCTGTTTTCAACATCATGACTCACATGACGAAGGCCAATCATTGAATGATGAATAGAGTATAGGAATGAGAGTCAGGTCTAAGATATGACGCTCTAGAATGTGCAAAGTACATATGTATAGATCCAGGATATGCATTAAGTATATTGCAGCAATGTTCAAGATATTATATTCAAAGATCATACTCGTATATATAGGCTTCTAACTATTTCTCTTTTAATCAAGAGCTAATACTTACTTTTAAATAAAATTCTTAGTATTCTAGATACCAGTTCTGCATATTAACCATGAAGAGTTCCAACAAATTTACAAATTTAAACATACATATAATCTTTTAATTTGGAACTTATACTTATTTTTAAATAAAATTCTTAATGACTTTCAAAAACATAGTCTAGATATCAGTTCCGAGTCTCTCTCTCTCTCTCTCTCTCTCTGTCTGTCTCTGTCTCTGTCTGTTTGTCTCTCTCTGTGTCTCTGTCTGTCTGCTTGCCCCTCTCTCTCTCTCTCTGTCTGTCTTTCTGTCTCTGTCTCTGTCTGTTTGTCTCTCTCTGTGTCTCTGTCTGTCTGCCTCTCTCTCTCTCTATCTGTCTGTCTGTCTCTGTCTCTGTCTGTTTGTCTCTCTCTGTGTCTCTGTCTGTCTGCCTGCCTCTCTCTCTGTCTGTCTGTCTGTCTCTGTCTGTTTGTCTCTCTCTCTCTGTCTCTGTCTGTCTGCCTGCCTCTCTCTCTCTCTCTCTCTCTGGTGCTCCGCTGTACAGCAGGTTTTAAGCATGAAAACAACTTCATCTTTTGGTAAGTATCCTTCACAGATACAATCCAACGTCACAATTCTTTTCCTTCCACTGAGTGCCATTAAATTTACAAATTTAAACATATCTAAGTAATGATGACTGAATCCCGTTTCTTTTGCTCAGAATTATGGCTGCCCCACAGTGCAGTAAAGACAATATCATTTTATTATATTTCATCTAGATGCACATTTTGGTCTAATACTATGATTATATGCTAGCTACCTTGTTTATAGTCTTCAGCTCTATTTGATCTTCATTTTAATAATTTCCTTTATATTTGATAATAGATTACCTTCAATATTTCCAGTCTAATTTAATCTGATTACCAATTTTAGCAGCGCTGGAAATTTTAAATTCAGTTATCGAAATCAAACTGATGAAAAAGAATCTAAATCGCTAATTCTTCCCCCCCCCCCAAAAAAAAAAATAAATAAATAAAAATAAAAATAAAAATAAAAAAATCAGTGATTTGAATCAGTATTAATCTTCTGCTAGCCCAGAGTATTCAGTAAGATAATTCCTTAATCATAATTCATTTCAATGCAATAATTATTTTCTATGTATATGATGGATTATTTAATTATGGTATAAAGGTAAGAAAATACAAGCTCTTTGTGATCAGGAGTATGACTTAAATTTCATATTTCTAAATAAGCATCACTTGTGGTTGTTTACAGCCAATTTAACAAGACATAGACTCATGGTTTATCAATCTTTCTTATATTATGACACAAAGTTTATCAATCAGACTTACGCTAGATTAGTTAGAGGTATTTGTTTGTTGCCATTGTTGAGGACCTGTACACTCCCCGTGGTATCTACTATGGGTACTTTGCACTCCTCAGACGACATCTTACATCTAGTCTCCTCTCCAGCCACTTCCATCGGAGATCCATCAGAATTCTGTGCAGAAATATATTTTTAAAAATAACTTCATACATACATTTAGCTAAATAATGTGACTTAAAACTTTCTAAAAACGATTTTACATTCCGGTGTGTACTTTAGGAACAATCCAAAAAAATACAAACTAAAACATTAAATAGGAGAGTATTCTGGACATATGTTAAAATACCTAAATTTATGGTTAATTATTTACAGACACTAAGCACAAATATCAGAATTTAAAATTCTATGAAAAGTGATAGTACAACATATGCTATTCAAAAGAGGGGTGAGAGAATGTAATTCGTATTACCAGGATATGATCTATAATGCTATTTTTTACCCCTAGCCTATCCCCTCCCCTCCCATCATGTACTAACAAACCTGTGGGATAATTACTATACTTTTCAAAGACATTCCATTTACGTAAATACTTGATGCAAAAAGTTTTCCCTCTGCAAATTTGTTTTTAAAGGCTTATTTTAAAAACATTACTTGTATCTTAATATAACCTGAGTTTTACTCAAATTTCAATGAAGTCAGAGTCAATGGCTACATGGATATAACATTATTCTACTAAAAGCTTTGAATTTTTAAAGTAGAGACCAGGCCTTATAGAGAGGGAATACAAAGATCAGTTTTAAAGGGTAAACAAACCTAATCAGAAAGTCAATAAAACTTAACTTGAGATTAAAGAAACACTCGTCAGAGGGCATTACTAATTACACAGATAAATGACAAGAAATTCTCTAAAGAGTTACGAGTATACAAATGATGGGCTAGATTCAAAGGCAAATATACCGAGTTTGAGTACAGTACACAAACCAAGAATGTACCGTACTAGTATACCAATATATATGTATACTCAAATTCTTTTTTCCATTGGATTATTATTGCATATTTCTTTGCAAATCAACTAAGAATAAGAAAGTGATGGTCAAGGTTCAACTAAAATGGAATGAATTCATTAGTAAAACTCTCAAGATGAAGCTTAGCTAGAGCAACAACAACCACAACAAAAAGAGGATGAAAAAGGAAAAATTGTCTAAGAAGAAAACACTTTCAAAAGTTAACACTTAAGAATTTGAGAGGATTACTTCAATTTTACAACTTATTTTAATAAGAGTTAAAATAATTCTTTTCAACCTTGGTATTAATAGTTTTGGTTTCTTTTACATGCCTCTCAAACAAAAAGTAGGATAATACACAGCAGAATATACTTGCCAATAGCATTCTCCTAGTTAGATAAAAGCTGAATGAAACGTTTTACGAAGACAGCACTTAATGACTACACCAGCATGCACAGATTATAAGGGAGAAGTACTACACAAAACTATGTATCGGTTGTACATTCCAGTCTACGTCCAGCCAGAAATGACTGCCTAAGGCACTACATTACATTAAGAGCCTACGCGTTGTAACTTTGACGAGCTTTAGAATAGAATATGTGGTTTTTATAGATCCATCGAGAGTGGGGTGAAGTTCATGACATTCGATCAGACTTAGGGATCAAAATCTTTCAAAAGTGCAATGAGAAAGGACTGCAATGAGCAGGATGTCTCGGATATAGGCCGCTGCTGACAACATGTTACCATATCAAAATATTGATTTGAGGATCACTGTTTTTTATTCCGTTACTTTAATTAAACTTCATTAATTAGGTGTACCGAAGCTAATGCTATCTCACTTTATAAAAAGAAATTACAAACAAACTAATAAAGGGTCATTTAACCAATGTTATTTCTTAGAACAGCATTAATTTTTAAAAGATAAGAGTTTCAGCACATTGAAAAGGTTCTATATAAATCCAATCATTTTCATTAATTATCTAAAATAAATGGAGCTTTGGGGAGGAAAGAAACTTTAGAATATCTCCTTTTTAAGCAATTTTCCAATTTCCATGAATTTATCTACATTTAATTTAATTGAAATATATATATACATATTACAACATGTACACAGATAAAGCAAAGCTTTCTTACCTCTTTTCTTTTAAAATTTCAAATTATTATTTTTTAAAGAATACACCATGGATTTATACAAAAAAACAAATCATAACATATATACAATACATATATGCTCATAAATACTATGGTGTTTTATGTTGCCACTGGAGCAGTCTATAATTCTAAATCCATTTACAAAACCGTCCACTACAAATTGGCCTACATTGAAGGTACTTGTAAGCATTAGTTTGGCCACCTTAATTTGCATTTACCTTTCCATTACTGTGATCATGTACAGATGAGTGATTCTCTGTCTGGTGGAGATCTTCAAATTGAGGATTCTCAAAGCCATTGATGTTAATGTTTGTCTCCTCAGGTACGAGTACAGCGCTCCCATGCATTCCGAGGTCGCACTCCTCATCGTCATCAACACCATTGTTGTTGTAGAACTGAGTGTATTTGCTCATGTTTGTAGGTGTACAGTATAGCTGCTTCAGGCTTCATGAAGTATGCTGTACAGGCAAAGAAACAATCTAATTATCTCTCTCTCTCTGTAGGCCGGTGTCTCTCGTGCGTCAAACAACTGAGGCATTACTCAAGGAAGGCACTAATTATAAAACATGGCATGAACAAGGGGGACAAAGGAGTTACCAGGTTGTAACACCTTTAGGGACTGTCTACATGGCAATTATACTCCCTGTGATAAAGGACAGGTCTGCAAAACCAGATACTAGTAAGTCATCAAGCTACAATGCAATCATTCAAGTTTTGATGCATGTACAAAGCAACCATATCATTCAATATGTACAGTGAAAAGTATTTTCTGTATCTAATCTGAAAGACGGTGCACATATGAAAATGAGCAACATCAAAGCATCCAACTACAAGGCAATACAATAATTACTATTTGATTCCCTCAGAATATATATTTGTAATAGTGTTTCCTGAGTTTGGAGTCAGTTAAAAATTTTACAGTTATTACATCTAAACAATTACAAATGTTTATAATATACAAGGGAGAGAAAAAGACAATCACTTCAAGAGAAATCTTCATATGCACGTGGCTGCATCTTGACTAGAATATAATTCTACATCACCGTGCGACTTTGTAGGTATGTAAAACTTTATGGTTAAATGTTTAGAACACTCACTCTTTCACATATCTGGGTTATGATTAAACCTCTAGACTGTAAGATATTTAGGATATTACCCCCTCCTCAACCCACCACCATCGCCACCACTAACAGAGCATGCCCATTTATGCAACTCAGGAAAGAGAAGGGGAATTTCTCCTCGACAAAACAATGAAGCTTATTCCAGCACATCAACATAGATTCAATTACAGTTTGAGCATCTTCAATTCTACTAAAAATTAAGTAAACACAAAGTATCTTTAATATGAAAGACAAATCAATAACTCAATTAATAGACTTTCTGACACTAATACTTTGAGAATATAGATCACATAAAACACAACAAACACATTAATCACTTACCTCATACTTCTCAAATCACTATACTTGTACAGGTGTATAAAGTCAAATCCAGAAATGTATAAGAACATACAAGCTAGTCCTTGATGCTTCCCAAGTCTATATAATCCTGATCCCACAGCATCAAACTGTTTCCATCCAAACAGTAGAGGCTGCTCTTTCACTTCCAGGGTTTTGTCTGTTAAAGTAACCAGAATAGCCTTCATTTGCAAACATTTATACATACTCTGGAACTTTTGTATTTGTTTTAACATGAATTCAGCCCGCCCCCCCCCCATTCGGTGTTATTTATGGTACAGGTATGCATGTGCTCCCTTCCTTTGAAAGCACCCCCCTACATGTAAGTCTGTGTGTGTAAAGTCAATACGGGTCAATTTTTTTGTGTATTACGAGCCGGACTTTGTTGCATGAAAAGTACCCCTTTACCGGAGATTTTGGGAGCATGAATGTGGTCCCTTTGTTCCCGGAGTGAGGGGGCCGGGGAATTCAGTTCAGCATCTAAGATCAATTGCCATAGAAAATCATTTTTATGACATTAAGTTCACAATAATGTGATATAATTGGAGGTGATTTTCATGACCACTACTTAAACAAACAAAACAAGAATAACTTTAATTCATATAACATCATGACTATAATTTTTCAGATACTGGCCTGTTCATTTACCTACGACTACAATGATTCCACACAAAAATTCTGGTTACATCATCCTTAAGTTTCACTGATCCATTTCTTCATGCTTTTATTTATAGTAACTTTATATCCTGATGTTAAGACTCAACTAATGTGAATTTCTCTTTTTTGTCAGCAATCTTCATTCACATTTCAATTTTGAAGACTCAAAGGTAGATTCAATTCCAAATCCAAATAGATAGGTCATCATGTTAATGTTTCATATAGATAATGTCGTCTTCAGGAGTTTGAGGTAGAAGCATACTTTAACAAGGGAGACCAACATAAATCATGAGCTAGTTATTGAAATCAGAAAGAAAAAAATTGCTTGAAGAAAGAAAAAAGCCCCTGTAGTTGAGACTAAGACTAATAACTTTGCAAAATGTCTTAGTTTGTGCCAATATAATTGACGTTGGGTGACAATAAAGGATTTCCTGAGGATGTGGGTTTGTCAGTGCAATCCGAAAAAAATAGGATACCATTTTCCTGAACTGCAGACTCACACAGGAATGAGTGGCAGAAGCAAAGAATATGTAGAGGGATGAAAGGTCCAGCCTGGAGACAAGCTCTACTTTACTTGGATCTGCTTGGATGCTAACAAGCTTGATATTGGATATTCATTTACACCTGGTCAGGAGTGGTTAAAAGTAGATTGATTTCTTGCCAATAAGACTTTAGTGCCGGGCTGGTAGATGGTTACAACAAAACCATTGACCCTTGGATTGAGAGTCAATTAAGTGAATGAACCACTAAGCCATGACACCTCCACACTGATAATGAAATGATAAAGACGTCCAATCAATTGAACAGACAAAGAAGAGATTTTGTTAAGGTGGATAGTGCCCCTGATTGCATGCACTCACATTAGTTTTTTAAATAGATCTGGAGGATTACTAAACTAACCACGATGAGAAGAGGCTTTGCTCACTGCCATTGCATCTATGTTCACATTTACAATAAAGCTTTACTACAGGTCAAGTGAGAAGGGAAGAACCACTGCAACTCTGAAAAGAAAAGAAAAATAATGAAAAAATAAAAAAAAACATTACAAAATTAAAAAAAAAAAAATTGCTTTCATATAACCTTTTGCACAAGATCAAGGACATAGGATAGCCATAGGCATAGCAACAACTAACACTGAGAGAAATGGAAATTAAGGATGTGATCAGAGGCCTTCACTATAAGTGGAACTTGAACTTTGAAGTTGAATAAAGAAGACCATCTGCTGATGACATGACATAGAGTAATAATATGATGAGGAGGTGAAATAACCTCCATTTACAATATTTTCCAACATTCCAAGCTCAAGACTATTAATATCCCTTTACCAATTAAGAGATTTCTCGCCTCCATGCACCTGCCCCAGGCCAGGCCAGTCCGCCTCCATTGCCCTCTCATCTCCCGTTCAATGCTTCCTCCATAGATTCTCCGCACAATGGAGATGATAAACAAGCTGGTGCCGGGCAAACCTTAGATACCCTCTACTGATCAACACACCGAAACGCCTTAAATTCTCCAACTAAGCTCCTTCTGATCGTAGGTTCAAACGTGTTTAATAGAGCAAGACATAATACTTTAATAGTGCATCATTTAACTGCAATAGGCCTGCATCAGAAAGTCATCCGAGGTAACTTACTTTGTCGTACTTTTTCTGTCACCAATTCGTCGTCTGGTGCAAGATCACCATCATCAATGAACTTGCACTGCACTCAGCTCAGCCGTTTTAATTAGTCTTATTTTGCAGACACAATAAGCCTTGAATAATTGGCATAGCTAGGATAGGGAAGATCATTATGTGCAGCATGGGCGAATTATAGTTGATTTTGTCCATAAATGTAACCCAGGAAGACAAGGATGCAAATAGTAAAGTTTCAATTAGCTCTGTTTAGAACTCTTTGGTCCGTGCACCATGAATAAACAGGCATAAACGCCTGTCAATAAATTTTTTTATTATCTGCTCAAAGTAACACCATGTGATTTCTATGAGTAAAACCACACAATTGATCTCAAAAGAGGCGTGGCAGAGCTGTATAGCACTGGGCGTGTCACTTAACTTTTAGCAAATGATAGCCGCGGTCCGCGGACAAGTTTTAGTTCAAGTTCATTTTATTCAAAACCACTCAAAACCATGATATAATCTTTTACATAAAAAAGAGACTGGTAATAGTACATTAATCAACATATATTAACTTGATTACATCATAAAATTAATGGTTTTAGGACTCCTTTAGAAGCTAAGCTTGTGAGCGGGGCCCTATAGACGGTATAGTCAACAAAATACATACATTAACAATATGGCAACGTGAATAAAAAGAATGTAACGTATATATACAAGGGATGGAAATACTAAGCTACAGAATATAGAACACACGCAAACACAAACACGCGCGCGCGCCGCGCACACCCACACGCACGCGCACACACACACACACACACACACGCACACACACGCACGCACACGCAACGCACACACACATATCAAACACACTGATATGATGAGTAGGTCCTTAGAGGCCCCAAAACATTTGAGAATAAGAAATTATTAAGATACAAAGACAAATTATGTCAGTCTTTCAAGTAGGTACATTTTCCATTCTTTAATGCAAGTGATATGGAAAGAGGTCAGAGAGACAATTGTTCTTGCGAAGGGCTGATGAATAAGACCCCTTTGACGTGTATTATAATTATGAATTTGTGAGTTCTGACGCAATAGATCCTTTAACGTACATTCATGAGTCATAGACTGAAGTTTAAACATAAACAATTGAACGACACAAGTCCACTTAGTGGTAACATTCTTAGTCGAAGGTACAATGGAGAACTTGGATTTCTATAATTAGAATTAGTAATAAGCCTTATTGCCTTCTTCTGCAATACTCTCAACTTATCAAGATATGACTTAAAAGTGTTTCCCCAAGCAACATTACAATATGTCAAATAAGGAAGAATAATACAATGTGCAGCACTCTTTCGGGTAAAATAAATTTTAATCTAAAAATGACACCTACACTTCGGGACAACTTTGTGCATACAGTATCTAAATGATTTTCCAAGATAAATGCTCATCCATAGTTAACCCTAAGAACTGAACATTTTCACTAAGCGCAACATCATGGCTTCCAACATTAAGAAAAGTAATACCACCTGGAATCTTTTTACCCTTTGAGCGAAAAATAACATATTTGGTCTTTTGAACATTCAACAATTTCGAAAGGGGACGGCAGGATGGAGAGTTTAGTCGACTGTGACGGTCCTCGCGCAAGGCCCCCGTTCTCATTTATAAACTATTAAGATTTCTGGGGACAGCGAAACGAAATCATGTGACCCATCTTTACGTTTCTCCTTTTGGCTTCTCATTTCATTTGTATTTCTTTGATTTTGTTCTCCTTCTTTTTATCTCCTCGTTTTTATCTTTCTTCATCTTATTCTTTGTTTGTATCCTTCTATTATTTTCTCTCTCTATGTTTTCCTTATGTTATTCTTTGTCTCCATCCATCTATCATTTTCTCTTTCTATGTTTCCTTATGTTGTTCTTTGTTTTCATCCTTCTGTCATTTTCTAGTAGGGGACATGGGTTGAAGTAGTACACGAGCAGGTAGGAAGGTATTAGAGGTAGGAAGGAAGTAGAGGTAGGAAGGTAGTAGAGGTAGGATGGTGGTAGAGATAGGAAGGTAGTAGAGCTAGGATTGTAGTATAGAGGAAGGATGGTAGTAGAGAGAGGATGGTAGTAGAGGTAAGATGGTAGTAGAGGTAGGAAGGTAGTAGAGGTAGGATAGTAGTATAGGGATGGGGTGGTAGTAGAGGTAGGGTGGTTGTAGAGGTAGAGAGGTAGTAGAGGTAGGATGGTAATAGGGGTGGGGTGGTAGTAGGCTAGAGGTAGGATGGTAGTAGAGGTAGGATGGTAGTAGAGGTAGGAAGGTAGTATAGGTAGCGTGGTCGTAACAACGGATACCTGTATTTCACAAGGAGTGACAAGGTTTTGAAACCGGTAAAAAAACACTTCATTTTGTTGAAAGAAAGTAACCGCCATTCATCCCATCTACTTTTGAAATATATGCAATTGCTCTCTCCCTGTAAAGCCTGGCTGATTTTAATTTAATTGCAGTCATCCAAATCACCCTATACCACTGATCTCTACTACCCCCAAAAAAAAAAATATAAAAAAAATAAATAAATAAACATAGAGACAAGTGCACTATATACGATCTCTGCCTCCAGCCGAAGATGGCGTTATCCCGAATTCGTAGACTGGGCGTACGAATTCGCGGATCACGCCATCTTCGGCTGGCAGCAGGTAGTAATGAGAGATTGAAGAAAAAAAATATCCAGGGGTGTTTCATCAACTGAAATTGATTTCGATCTTAAAAATCAATTGTAAGTTCAATTGTAATGCTTGATGAAGGGGAGGGGGTGTTTCATCAAGCATTAACATTGAACTTACAATTGATTTTTAAGATCAATTTCAGTTGATGAAACACCCCCCCCGGCCCCGGATCATACCATCCATGGTTTTCTGGACTATCACCATATAGTACACTTATCTTCAAAAATGCACACACAAAAAGAATGTGCCTCCTGCAAAGGCGGCAAACAATTTTTGTTATCGTTTGTTGTTTTTGGCTTGGCAGGTATTTTTTAGATTAAAAGGCTTACCAAAGAGATATCTCTTTGGGCGTACCCAAAACTGTCATAACCGTATTGCCTGCTTTAAAAAGATTTTTGGACTCGTGCCCCTCCCCACAAGAAAATCCTGGATCCGCCAATAGCCATAAAGCGCCTCTTATGAGGCGACGGCATTCTCTTCAGTGCAAGCGATCTTGAGAGAAATAGCAGGATAATACCATCACTATTATAATAGCGTATCTCAAGAGTCACATTTTCACTGTCATCGTTACTTGCATCTTTAATACTGCGGAGAATATTAGAGATGGATGAGGCCCCTGGGAATGGAAGATGGTTTGATGGGGGAGAGACAGGCTCCGGCTAGGGGAAGCGGTTTAACTTGCCCTGGAGTGATAGGGTTTACACGGTAGTGAGAATGGTGATGATGAAAGTGATGAGGAGACATTCAGCTTTTAGGAAAGGGATTGGGGATGAGATAGGAAACCGCGTTCAGTCATCTGTTCTTTTCCCCTATACATCAAGAACGGTGATGTGATGATGACGAAGAAATATAGAAGAAGTACTTCTTCTTTGCATGGAAGGGGTCGGAATTTCCAAGGGGAGGCATCGCTCATTTATTTACCCCCCCCCCCCTTCCTCCATTTATGTTTAAAGTTGTGATGGTGAAAGATAAAATATAGGGATAAAAATCTTTATCTTTGAGCAAGGAATCGGAGATGAAATTGGGATTGGACTGAGGAAGATAGGAATCAGCTGATCTATTCTGGTGATTTCTAATTTCATATATTTACATGGACTCTATGCTGATTACATTTAGAATGACAAACAAAACTGTCTTCAGAGTGACCATATTTCGAATTTGAAATACGAGACATAATCGGAGGGGAGGGCAAAACATTCAAGCTAATTACTGTGAACCCATGAATCCCATTTTCGCTGTGGGATGCCCTAGTTTGAGGTGCACATGGAGGTTTGCTATTTGTGTCAAGAGTATTGGTTAACGCGTTATAGCGGCGGAGAAAGGTGATGATAAAATTAATAATGTAAGAAGACGAGGGAGAGCCTTTTGGATTATCTTTAGAATGAGAAAGGTTGGTTACATCGTATACCCAGACTGATTCATTCCTTGACAAGTTCATAATTACTTGGTGCACACAATATTTAATCGCGTCATAATTGCTTGATAAGCGTCTGTATATATTATATCATATCAAGATATTTGAGAAAAACATCCACATAATTACGAGGATACCCAAAGGATTTGTATAATACAGTCCATATTTCTCCTGTCTTTTGTTTCCTTGATGTTATGAAATCACCGGTATCTTTATCATTATTGTTATTTAATATTGTTGTTACCAAACAGGGCCTTATGGAAGGCAACCACTATTAGTGCAAATGTGCTACCTCGTATGAATATCAGAATTATATAAAGACATTAATAAATTCATGAATTATCATAATGATTAATAATTGGTAAATTTATTTTCAATGAATTACAATCACTACGTGCAATCACGAAGTAGGTATATACACGCCCATCCGGGCACCATGAGTATCTCATCGATGATCCATTTCAGAACAAGTGTGAATTTGGTCATTATCAGACACTCTATTGCTATGCAGGTAAGGTGTCTTGTTGAACTGCCTGAAAATTACTGTTCTAGAAAAATAAGTCAAACGAAACTCTATAAAACTCCACACACAACCAGTTTCTTTATCAGACTTTACATGCAAGACCATCTTTATGATATAATAAAGTAAAATCTCATGATTCTCTTCGATAAATCCATATAGTAAAGTTTTGAACACATCGGTATTAAACAAAATATTGCAGGGCACCTTATTTAATTCTCAAGCGAGGGGATAAAAAATTGGCTTTCCATATATTGCTAATCATCATTTTGGCCACTGGAGGAATGCAGTGCATAATTAAAAAGGATTTCAAAAAGGTTTGCATTATAACTTTGGAAAAAAAGAAAGAACGAAACACATAGTTTCCACTTTTTAAGGTTGTTCCCATTCACCCCCCGGTGTTCCTATTCATCCTGTTTAAAGAACTTTAATTTTCCAAAGAGAATGCGATTGATTAAAAGGACAAATGAAAACGAAAGGTAATCAACTAGGAACATAGCTCATTTTCACCTAACAATCTGTTTTCGGAGGAAATGCTGATCGGTAGATTAAAACAGTAGAGTACCTGTACCTACATTACTATCCACTGACGTACTGGTGTGTGTGTGTGGGGGGTTAGGGACTCCTGCCCAAAATAGTTCCATGTCCCCCAAAAAAAAAAAAAAAAACGGGGGTGGGGGAGAGAAAAGTAAAAGAAAAAGAAAAGAAAAAGAAAAAGCATAATTTCCACGGTTTTCTTTTATTTCTCATTCTACTAGACTAAATTTAACCTATAACCAAATGTATAAGTTCCATGCCCTCTACAAATCTACTCTAAAAAAGAAAACACTTTCTTTATTGCTGGAGGCCGCGTCTATCATGTCTATTGAAACATCTAAATGGGTGTCTTTTTTAGATATTGCCCTCCCATGCACATTATATAACTATTTAATCACGATTTTCTTACAATATAATGGTATAACTCCTGTCATACCCTGTCTGTCAGTACGTAGGCTCTGAAGTGTTCTATAATACAAAGTTTCTATCCCCTTAGAGAGGAGAGAGTGGGTGAATGTCAAGCTCAAACTTTGATTGTCTGTGTGATCAAAAGAATCTTAAATACAAAGCTCCATACTACAAAACGTCGAAGTATTTACACTCGGTTGCTACGCGCTCGCAAAGCCCCCTCAAAACATTTTTGTTAATTACCCCACTGTTGCTATCAATTAACTAGCATCAAAGAAATATGATAATAAATTTTCTATAAAGTGTGAATGGTGTAAAAGAATATGCTTACGTGATAGAGATAGGACCAGGGAACTTTTCACTACAGCATGGAAATATCCCTATTTCAAATTTGGCAGTATTTCACTTGGTAATGACCTTTTTTGACCGGAGACGAGAAATATCACGAAAATTAACAATAGGTGAGTAAGTTTATGACCCCAAAATATTGTGTCTTTCATGACATAAAAATATCTTTATTTTCCCCTTAAAATAGTAAAATTATATGAGCCGTGCAGCAGTATACAGGACACAGAATATTAATTAATGTACACAGCTCTTGTCATACCTTTATTTCTGTGCTAATTCTGGCAAGAACCATTTGTAATATCCGAACTTCTCTTCATTATCACACATCTAATGAGTATTTTATGCTATAATATTATCAGTCAGAGACTTGAAAAAGTTCACAAAGGCTGATCAAATAAACAGTAGCGTTCCCTGACAAAAAAAAAGCAGTCCCAAATTGCCTTTGTCTGGGTGCCTTGAATATTATTGACCGGGTTATCATTTGCTCCTAAAAATGATTGATAATTGTTGTCAAGCGATCATTTGCAGGATTTGGGTTGTTCCATGATTATATCGAAAAAGCTATATCAAGGACGCAGAGATGATCACTCCAAAGCATTTTTCGGTAATTTTGAGAAAAAAAATAGGTATTACCAAGGAGATATGAGTCTTTCTAGCTATCATCTATCTGTTATTACTGTACTGATGAATACCTTGTCAACTATCAACGTTAGTAGTAATCGGATGTGCCCTATTGAGCTTTGATGAATCTTTACCATCTGTTACTTAAAACATGTCCTCATTGAATAAGCTGGATTTATATGTCGACCACATATATATACTCAGTCTGTTATTTGAAACTATGAATAGTTCAGTTCAGTCTTTATTTCATTCTCAATAAAAACAGCATATACAAAATATATACACAACAGAGTAAATCCAATAGAATTCAATACAGAACAATTCGAACAAAACAAATTATGAGAATGAGGAGTCAACAAAAAAGAGCAAATAGCCTTAAAGTACGTTGACCCCCAAATTAATAATACATACATGATTATAAAAAACAGACAAACAAATAGAACAAAGAAACAAACATGAAATATATAAAATTTCAAATTATGAATACAAGCTTAAAAGATGGTATTTATTTATTACGGCGTTTAAAAGAATTAAGGGATGGGCTAAATTTTAGTGCAGGAGGAAGATTGCTCCATAGAGAAGGACTTTAACAAAATATTGAATTATGGGAATTCAAAGTTCTGACTTGAGGTAAATGATGATTAGATGAATTACGAGGATTGTGTTGTGATGTATTGATAAATTAAGACAAAACTTAGAAATTACTCACCGGGGTATAAGACCTTTAGAACATAAAATCATACAAATTGCAATGTTAAGTCTATTTATATCATACACATTGAGTAATCGAGAAAAAAAGTGGCAAGGTGGGGGCGTTAAAAGAAGCATTGGAAGTTATTTGATATGAGAAACAATCAAAGCAAAATATAACATAATCAAGATAAATTTCGGGAAATGTTTATCTTATCCAGGAGTTTGCAGCATATGGTGGAATATATATTTATTGGCGCCGCTCCATCTAGTTATGCCATGCTTGTTACAGGTCCGGTGGCAGAACTAGGGCATGTATATAGAGCTCGACACATGTTCGTACAAATTGATTTTCCGTGATTTCAACCTTGAAACATTTTGTTATCAACACAATACCTAACGCTACTATTAGTTTTTAATTAAATTTCAAAGTACCATTATAATGTAGATACTTCATATTGATGCATATAATACTGATCCTATTCAACATTATTTACTTAAAGAAAAAGAATAATAAAATTATATAGCCATTTTAACAGGGATATTTACGAACAATAAACTTTAAAGGGAGTGTAGCCTGACGAGGCTACGTGTCTTTCCCGTGGCCTGACTCGGGGCCAATAGCGACTTTTCGCACGGTGACGCAAGTGCTGACTACGGGGTATTTAAATGAGCTGTGACTTTTC
The DNA here is from genome assembly GCA_037976565.1 of Mesocentrotus franciscanus. Classification (NCBI taxonomy): domain Eukaryota; kingdom Metazoa; phylum Echinodermata; class Echinoidea; order Camarodonta; family Strongylocentrotidae; genus Mesocentrotus; species Mesocentrotus franciscanus. The sequence goes on along the minus strand of CP137680.1, from coordinate 779,920 downwards.
GTACTCTGGCTACCGTCGCGATCTAATTTGCAGTTTCGCAATTCTGAATACGCGGGAGTTTTCGCGCTTGCGTGACGTCAGAAAAGTCGTACCGCCCATTTGCATGCGAGCCTCGCCGTCACAGTTAACAAGCGCTCTGATTGGCTGATCACGCCACCCCGTACTAGCTCGACTCCCGACGCTAATTCGGCTGAATACCGTCGTAGGTTTGGACGCTACGCGGAAATTTTCGCTCTGAGTGGACCCCCGCTAAGATTAGCGTTGTAGAAGGCCGCGTCGCCGGTTGTGAAAACTCCCTAATAATTATGGTAAACGACTACGGACGACGCAACCGCAGCAATCACGTGCGTGCAACATACGCGAAACCGAAGCGTGAGGAGAACTTCGGTCTGTTTCGCGAAAGCTGACCATGTAGAGATTAAGTCGCTGACTACAGTTAATCAAGTCCATTCGTTTACGTGCATTTATCCAAAAGAAAACGTAGATGGCGTTAACCACTATTTGCCGAGCTACACTCCCTTTAAGAGTCACTTTCTGTTTACAGGTTTAATACTCAATATGAAATCAAATCGCGATTTTTCTTTATCTTAATCCTTTTTAGGTGCATTCACATGTTAATTCGATATCGATGTTACAAGGAATATGATATAAATGTATTTAGAGAAGAGCTTGCTGCCTATAACTGGGAAACGGTATGTAATTCAAAAGAAGTCAACACAGCTCATCTCAATTTTTGTAATAAACATGCACAATTGGTTACTAAGCAGTTAGGACAGAAGAAAGTTGCTAAAAAACCATAGATATCTCGAGGGATCAGGAAATCTATTCGTGTAAAATATATAATGTATTCAAAAGTTATTAAATCGAATCATCGTCAGGATCTGGTTGTACAAAAACTACAGAAATGTATCGACCACTCTACTAAGAAATGCAAAAAGGAATTACCATTGCGATTTGCTACAAAATAATATGAAGGACAAAAATAAAACATTGGCCATTATCAATGAATTGTTAGCTGAAAAAAACAGATCATTGAGAAGTGCTGAGATGGATAGACTTATTAAGAAGGTTAAATTATAGAGCATAGCTATTCCACAAGACAAAAAGAAGGTGGACAATTACGTCTTCCAAAATTTAGAACGACACAAAATCAATTTTCATTGTCTTTTGGGGGCAGTGAATTTTGGAATAGATTACCTATTAAGTGATTAATGTCAGTTAAACAAAGTCTACAAATAGGTTTCGGAATTCTGGTACAAGTCATTTGTTGAACAAATCATGAATGAAATATCAAGTTAAATAGTTTGCATAATTATGTACACAAATTATACTATACATTATCAGTTTGTATATTTTAAGGCATTGTGAAGTACTCTTACTTTTTACAGTATCGATTGTAATATAGGTTTTTGCGGCCAATTTCGCAATTTTTTTCATTCAAATTCTCATAGAGGTCGCTCGCATGTGAATTCGGGCATTCAAATTCAAAATCTGATCAATTAATTTCATTTATCGGCACTCTTATTGATGTTCTGTGAAATCAAATTCACGAATGTGCGTACAATTTCCTACTTTAATGTTAAATATATTACTCATTGCGGATGTAGTATCGAGAATAATATCGCTAGTGATATTCGTTTGTCTCGCAATGTATGGTCAATAAGGGATCTAAAAGATCACGACGTTTCGTGCGCCGCGGCAACATTTCGTCAGGTGATAAAATCTAATGTAATCTAATTTCCTACTTCGTGCATTCAAATAAACGCGGCGTTCACGATGAGCCTGTTAAGCCCTGTTTGGGCATTCAATTTCATTTTTTTGGTGATCAATTTCCTACTACGTGCATTCAATTTAGTGTAATATTGAGAGGGATTCTGGATAAGAGGGAAACTTTGATTTCTTTAAATTTATTACTTGGAATTATTCTTAATCACTGTTACACAATGAAATCTCCACAGTTTAGTTAATGTTCTTTGTTCATCTGACAATAATTGTTGATTTTTGATCATGTATTTGATTATCATATCGCTAATTATATATAAACATGAATATCTGGTACTACACCTTTCTTTCAATATATATGTTAACATTTTCTAAATAACTGGAAACATTGATAGAGTTTTAGAACATAAAAACTAGTGATTTGGAGGTGATGTCTTCTATAGTACTGCGAAAATGCATTTTCCCTCAATTTTTTTTAAAAATTCAAGTACTTTGAAATGCATATCCACAAACTTGAATGAAAAGATCTTTTCAATGAAATAATTCTTTTGTATGATGTATATACCAGTTATGTGTTTGTGTTCCTCTCTCTCTCTCTCTCTCTCCCCCATATCACCCTCTCCTCATTCTCTCTCTCTCTCTATCGCTCTCTGTCATTCTCCATCCCTTCCCCTTTTCTCTTTTACCAGCCCCCAAATTTTGTATATATATATATATATATATATAAATGTATATTTTGTACCTCTTTTTTTGTAGGCCTAATCAGATATGATAAGCTGAATACCAGTCACCTATGGATCCAAAACTATTTGACAATACATATAACAAATTCAACAAATAGATACCCGTTATGTCGAACCAACTACCAGCAAAGGACAAAGCAGCTCTAGGAAACCCTCGAAAACAAATAAGTTTTCAGGGCTCTTCCAAAGCCGTCAGAGCTCCCAACAACTCGAAGCTGGTCAGGAAGTTGGTTCCACAAGACAGGCGCTGCCGCTGAAAAAGCACGAGAACCATACGTTTGGGTTAATGTGGTAGGGACAGTCAGGAAATTCTTTGTTGAGGAGCGGAGATTTCTACCGGGTATGTAGGAAGAAATAATATCAAGAAGATAAGTCGGGGATTTGTTAATCATTACCTTGCGACACAACATAAGAACTTTATAAACAATTCTTGCTTTTACAGGTAGCCAATGAAGGCGAGTCAACATGGGTGTTACTGGATCTCTCCCCCTTGCTCGTTCAACAAGTCTTGCAGCACTGTTTTGCACAATATGCAATTTTCTTATATCTTTCTCGGCTAAACCAAACAATATAAGTAATGCTTGCGTTCCCAAAATTCTATCAAACAAATACGTTTTCACTGGCTGCCTGCCCTAACAATCATTTTTCTCATCACTCCGTTTCGTTGACGATCAGCCATGCATGAAGACTTTTGATAACTCTCTTTGTTGCTACGGCAGGCAGCCATTGAAAACGATTTCGTTTAATCAAATTATGGGAATGCAAGCATTACTTTAAACAAACAGAACTTTGTTATTCCTGGCTCATGTTTCCTGATTCAGGTGTCATATGAAAGGGCAGAAAATGAACTTTCTAGAAATGTGAATTTTTCTTCGAAATTCAGGTACCGCCCGCCAAATGACTTTTTGGTTTCCTTCCTTCAAATTGCTTTTAATCACTCATGCGTGAAATATGCATCACTTGAGTTGCATCAAATGAAAGAGGAGACTCTAAGCTTTACAAATATGTGTCATTCATTAATTATAGTTGTGATTAAGTTATGATAAAATATCGATACTTCTCGGTTTCGTTTTTTCTCGGACGCACTATATATATATATACAAAATATATTTGTATAATTTTTTTTTTTTTTGTTTGTTTTGTTTTATTTCCACTTTTTCAGATCAATACAAAGAAACATCATACAAATAAATATAATGAGTAACATGTAAGTTTGACAAAATATGTTTCTAGTTAAAATACAATCCAAAAACAAAAAAAAACACAACAAATATATTGATTTGTGCCAAACCATCGTGAAAACATAATCTGCATAAAAATAAGAAATAAGGGGGAGAATGGATATCTTCGTTTTGGAAGTTTCTTACAAAGGAAAAAAAGCAGGAGACCACATGTCGTAAGCGAAAATGCTTGAGGATGACCGTGGCCTCGGCCGAGTTAACAAATAACATTTTGAGTGAAAATAACAAAATATATTTAGTGTCATGTTTCGTGTTGAGAAGTGCATTAAATTGTGCAATTGTGCATAGTGCAAAGCTTTAGCTTGGTGGAACAATAAAAGACTAATACCGTGATATTAAGTGTGTGGTGGTTTCAGTTACGGGTGATAATATTAAATGTATGCAGGGTCCATTCCTGTTGACAAAGACAGAACAGTTCAAGACATAACAAATTCGATTATTTTAAATTTCTATGTAAGATCTAGCAAACTATACTGAGTAAACAAATATTTTTTCATATAAGCTTTAAATGAATAAAGGGAGGTCCTAGTTTTAATATGGTTTGGTAAATTATTCCAAATATCTGGTCCATGGTGTCTAATTGATCGTAGGGCTAAACTAAGTTTGGGATTATTAAGATGGTAATCATGAGCATGTCGAGTTAAATATGAGTGTACGTTTTCATTCAATAAATAAAAGTTTAAGAAAGATGTTGGAAGTGTTTTGGAAGTGTACTTATACATAAAAATGGCAGTTTGGAGCGTATGTATATCATAAACCTTTAACGTTTTTAATTGACTAAATAACGGGTTCGAATTTGCAAGATAGTTAGAGTGTGTACAAATACGAATTGCTCTCTTCTGCAAAAGAAATATTGAGTTTATTTTAATTTTACTACAGTTTGCCCATATAATATTACAATATGTTATATGCGGTAAAATTAATGTATTATAAAGAATAAACAAAGATCTATCATTAATCAAATATTTCATTTTATACAAAATACCAATATTCCGGGATATCAAAATATTTATATTATGAATGTGTTCGTTCCAAGACAAATTTGAGTCAATAATAACTCCTAAAAATTTCGTTGACTGTTTTTCTACCAGTGATAAACCATCTATAAACAAATTGCATTGTGGTTGGTCTTGGGAGTTAATAGTTCTGAAACGAATAAAATTAGTTTTACTTATATTTAAGGATAATTTATTACATTTAAACCATACTGAAATATTGCACAGATCATGATTTACAGTATCAACAAGTGTATCAATATTTGCGTGTGAGTAAAGTATATTTGTATCATCGGCAAAAAGAATGTAAGTTAGAATATTTGATGATCTTATTATATCATTTACATAAATCAAAAATAAGAGTGGGCCTAAGATGGAGCCTTGAGGAACTCCACATGTGAGGTTCAATTTTGAGGAACTATTGGAATGATAATAAACATACTGTGTTCTATTTTTAAGATAGTCCTCAAACCAGGATAGAGCAAGGCCTCTGATACCATAGTGTTCTAGTTTATGAAGTAAGATTGTATGATCGATGGTATCAAAGGCCTTACTCAGATCCATAAAAACACCTATAACATGTTTCTTATTTGCGAGAGATTCAATTATTTTATCACAAAGTTTAATTAAAGCAAAATCAGTTGAATGATTTTTTCTAAATCCAAACTGGTTAGGAATCAAAATATCGTGGTCATTCAAAAAAGAAATCAACCTATTATATACCAATTTCTCAAAAACCTTTGAAATACTTGATAATAATGATATGGGACGATAATTTTGAAGTTTAGATGGATCATCTTTTTTATGAATCGGTATAACTTTAGCAACTTTTAATAAGTTAGGACAGGAACCAGTGGAGAGAAATATTACATATATGAACCAATGGAGAAACAATAAAGTGTATTATTTGCTTAATGAGATTCATACTTAACCCATCTGGTCCTGATGACTTGCTTGATTTCAATGATTGAACTATACACACTACTTCATGAATTGTTGTGGGAGTAAAGAATAATGAATTTACAAAGGGTTCTGAAAGGTATTGAGAAAAATGATTACTGCCAGCATCTATCTTAGAGGCTAATGTAGGACCTATATTAACAAAGTAATCATTAAACAAATTAGCACATTCATTCAAATTATTAATGTCTTGTCCATTAACATTAATGTTTGTATTAATATGTTTTTTCTTACCAGTTAGATCTTTTATAATATTCCAAAGTGAATTATTGTTTTGAGTACTTGAAATTTTATTTGAATAATATAATTTGCGGGATAGCCGAATAATTGATGTTAACTTATTTCTATATTTTTTATATTTATCTAAATCAATATTATCTTTACTTCTTAATGCTTTTTTATATAATCGATTGCGAGTCGCAATCGATCGTAAAATGCCCCTCGTTATCCATGGTTTCTTAGCCTTTTTTATTTAACTTAATTCGAACCAAAGGTATATTTTTGTTATAGTAATACATTAATTTATTCAAAAATATATCGTATGCAGCATTAGCATCTACTACATTAAAAACATCAACCCAAGATTCTGATGCTAAGTCCGCCCGAAAGCTCTGAATATTACCATCCGTTTCTTTTCGAACGTATATATACTTCATTGATTCGTGTTTAGATATCTGAATTGTAGGGAAATAACAAATATGGGGAGGTGATCAGAAATATCACAATATAATATTCCATTCTGAGTGTTTTCATTACAAATATTCGAAAATATATTGTCTATTAAAGTTTCAGTTATATTAGTTATTCGGGTAGCTTTATTAATATGTGGATAGAGGGAATAAGAAGAGAGTGTAGTTAGTAACCTAAGTCCAATATTATTCAATGCAGGTGGAAGTAGATTAATATTATAATCCCCCATAAGATATATGATTTTATTTTCACGCGATATTAAAGAAAGACTTTCTTCTAATTTATCTACGAACATATCTATATTACTATGGGGTGGTCTATACATTACTCCAACAAGTATATTTTTAGCTTGTTTATTTATAATTTCAATAAAAATATATTCGGAGCCATCTACATGTAAGTCGGGTCTCTCTTTAAATGTTAAGGAATCGTGAATATACAAGGCTACTCCACCCCCTCGTCCATAGTTACGATCAGCTCTAATTAGTTTATAATTTTCAATATTAAATAAAGGAGGTGATTTATTATTCAACCATGTTTCCGTTATCCCTATTATGGAAAACGGAAAATGTTGTATGGAAGAAAAAAATAAATCCATAGAATCAAAGTTTTTATTCATGCTTCTAGCATTAATATGCAACAAACTAAGGGATTGTTGATTATGGTCATCATTATTTGAGTTAAATGCAGCGTTAAAATCGTCGGTAGTATAATATGTTGATTCATTTTCTGTTACATCTTGATTAATTGCTAAATCAAAATTCATGTCAATAAGTTCAATATACAATTTTCAAATAAAATAGTTAAGAGATGGGCCCATGTAATGATTTGAATATTGTGTAGAATAATAAAGTCTGTTTGATATGTAACGTTAAGCATGTAAAGTGTTTCATTTCGTACTAGTCTCAATGTAAACAATAGTTTCAGCGTGGGTGCATGTGCAGTGACTTGTGCAAGTGCTAAAATAATACAAAAATGGTGAGTGAATAAACGGAACAACGAATTGCAGCCATTGGTTGCGGTTCCGGTTTAGTACTGACCACCGCCAGTTCAGGAAAAAAGAAGAAGAAAAAAGGGAAATTACTAAACATGAGAAAACGTACAATATTGAAGGCAAATATGCGTGGGTATATACAGGGACAGGTAAGAGGAATCCAGGTTAGAAAGGATCATTAACAATCAAGATAAAAGTGTTTAGGATCAATCATTCCAATATAAATGTTTTTACATTACATAACAGAAGACACACACACGACCCGGCACGCATGACAAAAGGAACCGCTACGTTATACAAATCGCACAGAGCAAGAGCTCCAGCCATGCATACCAAGCCGCGGGCAAGCCCCCAAAGAGAATGTTGTTAATTAGCATACAAATGGGAAAGGAGAAAGGAAAAAAAAGGGGGAAAAAGAAGAAGAAAAAAAATAAAAATAAATAAGAAGAGCATTTTCAAGCAAATTTTCTCACGTTCTTTTTCCTTTTCCTTATTTCCCCCTCGGTATCATCCCCCTTTGATTGGGGAGGAGGGGGCATGGGCTCCGGTGCCGCCATCATAATTACGTCATCATTAAAAAAAAAAACCGCCGTGGTTTCGCCGCGTCACATCTGAACGATCGTGCAAGGCAAAATGATACACGGACACCTGCACCAATAAGATTGCAGACACTCCTCAACTCGTGTTATAATGGAATACAGAGGCGGTTGTGGAGGTATACGAGCAGCGTACGCTAAGGATTGAACTCGGTAATATGTCTTTTAAAGACAAACTTTACAAACTGCGTTTTAAGAGACATTCACTATGGGTATACACACATTCATCTCTCGCAAGAAGATGCTTGCCTTTATTTCCCTCTTGATGGTTTCACTGATGGCCTTATTCATCATTACAGGTAAGAGAATTATTCAAACCTTAGCCATTGTAACCATTACTTATCGTTTTTGAAGAATAAATTGAAGAATTATTTGATTGATAGATCAGCTTATAAGTTGATGTCTTTTGACATAAAAATTGATGTATTCTTCTGTCCACATTCAGGAGCAATAAGTGGATAGGGACATTGTTAGAAAATATAGGAATTTCTGCTGCCCAAGCGTCGTAAAAGCAGCCATGAAAAGCTGGCGTATATCTGTTTCCAGTGAATACACCAGTGACCAGCTGACCGTATAATATCGCAGATAATATATCGCATGGTTTGAAGACATATCTATTCTGAAACTATATGCATTAATTGACTTCACACTGTCAGTGCTTTAAATATACCATGTCCCTTTTGCAGCCAACATCACATTCTGTAGAACTTTGCAGGAATTATGAATATGTCATGTATGTCCTATGACTCCTATCTGTGAAATTTAAACGATAACAGTGTCCTAGTATTCAAGTTATGCAAGGAAACCCATTTACTTTCTAGACTTCCCTGTCAGACACTATTAAGTGACTGACGGACATCTTTTTTTCTTTGGTAATAACATACAAAAATGAGCTGTAACAGGTACATAGCATATGAGCATTTGTCTACATTAATAACCCACTACTTGTAATGGCCAAAATTAAAGTGATTGAATCTTTGTGCAGCACAAAACGTACGACCATTCGGTACAAGGGTCTGAAAATCAGACTATTACTTAGGTGATTTTAATCACTTATGTCGATTCGACAACCAATGGTCGTTATTTTCCCACAAAAAGCCATTTTGAGGGAAGTTCTAAATAAGTATTGTCTTTCAAATGCCGTTGGAATTTAACCTTTTCATTTTTTTGACCTGCAAATGGGACATAGTACCTTTAAACTTGTATGCATTTTAACTTTAACACTGAATCTTGAATGACATCTCAAAGCCTTTTGTATGTAGTAGAAAAGGCACGATATTGCAAATAGTGTTCACTATACTATAATTATTAAGCAAAGGTTACGCACCGGACTGCGGGAGTGTTTGTTTGTATTTAGCTAAATATTTGTATTTATTTTAATTTTCAATTTTATTTAAACAGGGTTGCCTCTGCCGTTAAAACAAAAAAAATGCTGCCATTCAGGGCCCTGTACAAAACAATACAAACAATATACAAAAGTACTATACCAAATACATGAATAAACACTCATAATGTAGAATCTATATAGGGCATACTGATAAATATTTACAACAAATCAAAGCACACACATCAATATGCGTGAAAGCGTATCAGGACAATTACCCCCTGGACAATCACCCCCGGAAAATTACCCCAAGGACAGTCACCCCTGAGGGAAAATGAAAAGGCAGAATGAATCTAATTCAAGAAAATGGATAATTTGGAAGAAGAAAATAAATTGTTAATAACAAAGTGGATGTAAAAACCACATGAAACATGAATACAGTAACCTAAAACTAAAACAAAAAGCTAAAAATAAACACATTCAAAATGTGGGTGCAACCCGACTGACTATATTTAAAAGAGATAGCATGTTCTAGTATATAACGGAGGCCCAGAATGGCATATGATATAAAAAATAATAATATTTGATTATCCAAACCCCATACCCACCTTCATTAAATTGCACAGCACAATTATAACAATTTAAATATTGTATGAGCAATTGTACAACTTATCAAAGCAAAAGCAAGAAACAACAAAAAAGGGGGAAAATTAAGTTTTAACTACTCCATATTTAGCTCATGCAAATAAATTGATTTCAAAATTAAAGGTAGTAAATATGTATATTATTTACTTACTGTTCACAGTGCATCATTTACGTATTTATTTCATTAAATATATTCGATAATTATTTTATTACTAATCGCGATAAAAGCAAGTATGATACGAGGAACTAATTTTTTAAAACACATTTCAAAGAATAGTTAAACTCAATTATATGGAACAATATGAAAGTAGAATTTCAGAACTACAAAAGTGTCCTAGTTGCAATCATTCAAAAGAAAATACAGTCTTATTTTTTTTAATTCACATCACCGAAATGTCACATTTGCCTCTATATTATGTGTTATTTCGTATTATTTTGTTTGTTAGTTTTAATTCACACCTGTGTCAGTGATGGCCATTAATATGGGGAGTATTAAGGAGTATTAAGGTTGCATGTATTTTACATATATATATATATATTTTTCTCGATTGGTAAGGTGCCATAGATAAAGGTTGTGAAGAGTATCAAATATATTTAAATAAGAAAGTTCAGATACTCATATTTTTGTTTGGATATTTATTATTCAACTTGTTGATAAAAGTGATAAAATATTGAATATGGAAGAGGTAAATTAGGAACGAGGTTGAAATATTTTACGAAGACCTTTATGGATTTCGAGAGGTATCAGATTTTCAAGATATATTACACGACCTGGAAGAAATAGATCACAATAAGATTTCAGATGAAAAAGTAGAGGAGTTAGGTAGAAAAACTTCCTTTACAGAAATTAGCAAAGTTGTTTGTAACTTGAAACTTGGTAAATCACCTGGACAGACTGGGTTTACTGCCGAGTTTTTCAAGTTTTTTTCTTAAGGATATAGGGATTTATTTAATGAGGAGTTTGAACGCAGCATTATGTTTGTGGAAGATTTGCACATTTTCAAAATTTGGGAATTATAACTCTACTACCTAAAGGTAACAAACCTCGCAATCTACTTAAAACCTGGCGTCCTATATCTTTGCTCAATGTCCAATATAAGATTCTTTCTAGTTGCATTGCAAACAGAATAAAACCACTGTTAGACGAAAACATACATAAAGATCAGAAAGGCTTTGTGTCCGGTAGATAAATTGGAGAGAATATCAGAATAATTTGTGACGTAATTTCTTATGGAGATTATAAAAATATTCCTGGGATATTACTTTTTATTGAGTTTGAAAAGGCGTTCGATTGTGTTTCACATGATTTTCTATGGAATGTATTACATTTCTTTAATTACGGGGATGAAATTATCAAATGGATCAAATTATTATATTCAAATTCTGCTTCAAATGTGTTAATTAACGGTTGTTTAACCTCGCGTTTTAATATTATAAGGGGTTGCCGACAAGGAGATCCGCTTTCTCCATATTTATTTCAATTATGTGCAGAGATTTTAGGCATGCTAGTCAGAAAATCCCACAAGATAAAAGGTACAGTTATAGAAAACAAAGAATATAGAATATTACAATACGCTGATGATACAGTGTTGTGTCTCGATAGTACAGAAAGTTTACATTATGCTCTGGAGCTATTGGATTTCTTTTCTCAGTATTCAGGTTTAAATCTTAATATTAATAAGACACATATATTTTGTATCGGTTCCTTGAAAAAACTGTAAATATTGATTTACATCAGGTACATGGGATTCATAAGGTATTTGGGAATAGATTTTTGTAATGATCTAAAAAAGCTTCCAGATTTCAACTACGACAGAATATTTGATAAACTAAAAAGGCAAATGATATCTTGGTCAAAACGTGACATTTCTGTTTTTGGTCGCGTTGTCCTAGTGAAATCAGTGCTTGTTTCGCAATTTAACCATTTATTTATGTCCATTCCTAACCCTTCTGAACATCTTTTAAAAGCAATGATGTCTCTTTCTTTAAATTCAATTGGAAAGGGAAACCTGATAAAATTAGCAGAAAACAGATGGTTTGTACTTACGAATATGGTGGACTGGTTGATGTTGTACAATTTTCTAGAGCTTTGTAACTGACCTGGATTAGGAAAATATTGTTGAATTCATGTGAAGACGTTACCCATTTAATGTACGTTTTCTTACGACCATTATCATCATTGGAATGGGGTAAAGGTGATATATATTTCACTAAAATATGATTTACGCTAAGAAATTGTTTTTGAAAAGAACTTTTCCAAATGCTAACTTATTTTGTCCGCCGTGTTCAGCGTACTACTCCTTTTTGGCAAGCTATTCCTATTTGGTATAATTCTGAGGTAAAAATTGGAGGAAAGGGTGTATTTTTAAAAGAATGGTTGGATAAAGGTATTCAATTTGTAAATGATTTATTAGATGATCAAGGACACATTTTAGTAAGAGAAGAGTGTGAAAAAAAGTTTTCAATCAAAATACAGTTTCTTCATTATTACGCACTTTGACAAATAATTAAATGCAAATACAAGTCCCAATTGGAAAGTTGTAATATGAAAGTAAATGGACCATTATGCCCCGCATATATTTCACGCTTGTTGAAAGATAAAAAAAGGATGTAGACATAATATATTATATATATTTGATTTTATTTTTGCATTTTTCCAAATATAATATAACTGAATTACAAGGAACATATAAATGTAAGGTATAATACAACATATACAAACAATAATTACTTCATGTCAAAATGTTTTTTTTTTTAACATCTTATTTACATGTGTACATAAAATAACGAAACTTAATATTTCCATAACATATTATCATAAATTTGAAGTATTATCCGAACTATTTGTTGAAAAAGTGCAGGAGACCGCAATCATAAGCGATGCTTGACGAGGATGGCGGCCTCAAAAAAAAAAATCTTAAGGTAAAACTTATAATAAAAAAGTGTTTAAACATTAATTTGTGTATGATTTTGTGAGTGTGTTGTGTAAGTATATATTATGTGTGTGTGGGTGTGTGTGTGTGCGTGTGCGCGCGAGCGTATGTGTTTGTATGTGTGTGTAACGTGTGCATGTAGCTTTATATTGTATGGTGGAGTTAAAACAAATGTAGCCTTTTCAATAAATATATCCAAGAATACGAAATAGAAAACAAAATTTCCAAAAATGAGTTGCAATGTGACCAAAATTTGAGATATCAATGATAATTGCCTACTGCATGTTGAAATCAGTTATGTAGATACTTCGATATGAGAGTTTTTAAGAGATGCTTTAAAAGAATAGAGATGAACAATGCCTCATTGAATTTGGTAAGGAGTTCCAAACATCTGGTCCATGATGTCTTACTGACTTTTGGGCTAAAAGTATTGGGCTAAAAGTATGTTAAAAAGAAAAGGACGATCATTTGAATATATTATGTAATAGATGGCGTGCAGATGGTATATTATTTGATGATAAATATATGCGATATTATTTCAGGGTTATGTTTCGCTGTACAATGCATACAACAGTTCGGTACTTTCAGTAAAGACTTTTAAATAGGATACTATATTTGAATAAAGATCTTGTGAAAATGAAAATAATTCTAAATAAGAACTTCTCCCTTTGTGGAAGAGAAGAAGAAGATATGGTGCACTTTTTTTACTCCTGTAACGTGACCAAATTGATTTGGAGTCGTTTGACTGGTTAAACATTTTAACACGCTGTAGAATAAAACTGTCTTTAAAGATAAAGTTGAGTTCTGGTCATGCGATTGCATTGTGAAAGAAACGTTGTGGAATCGATCAGAAAAGGTTGATCATCTAGCATATAAGTATTGGTGTGTACTGCAAGGTTCTAGATTCTAGAATCATCAAAACGATGAGAAATTTGGCCCAGTCTTGGTAAAGTTACAAGCGCTGCACACAGAAAGATGTATATGGGACTACACAAACATGTGGCATAATAATCCGTCCCGATTTGTATGCTGTTACATGCCATATTTAGAATATTAAGGCATTTGAAGAGCCATGCATTTCACGGAACATTTTTTTATCTGATGTTCTTCCTCACTTGCATAAAAACAATGATAACGCTCACAAATTATTTTTCACCTCTTCCCAGAACTCAACCTTCTCTTTAATGCATGTTTTGTTAGGTTTCATTGAGAAACGAAATGATGCTTTAAACTGTTTAATAATTTGGACTAAACAACAATTATATTTTTCTCGAATACAAACGTCTATATCGTCCTTCCAGACAATAAAACAATATATCAGGAATAGTTACACAAAATAATGAAAGGCAAGTATATACTTGCTAACAAAACTGACAAATTCGATACAAAATTGATACATTTTGAGAGGATTTTGATCGTTTAGTATTATTATATTCAATTTCCCAAATCATTTTCAGTCATGATGTTGCATTTTTTTTTTGGGGGGTTTAAATCTATGTTCTGTATATACAGTTTGATTATTATATTATTATTATCAATATGCTGCGCTTTCAGTAATCGCTTACTATGGTTTATATTCTTTATGTATATCTTATTCTGAAGTACTGTATGATATTCATTTGTACAAGTATTAAAATATATTATTCAGAGATTGATTTTCAATAAAATGGCCTGTCGGAGGGTCCAAAAAAAGGAGTGAAAAAACATTAATATGGGGGGTAGCCGTGAAAGGTCAATGACCTTTGCTACTCCTTCACATCATTCATCAATTGCGATTACAGTGTACTCATGTTTCTTATATCATAATTTACATATAATTCTCTTACCAAATTGCTTATTTATATTGGTAATAATATAATACAGTACTGTTATTTTGAAGAGAGTAGAACTAAATGACTATTGAATTGAAAAGTGACAATTCTATACCTATAACCCCCTTCCCGTCCTCAACACGACACCGTTTCATTAACGCGTGTGCATATTATTTGTGTGGTAATATCTATATAGCTATATAGGGATTCACTCCTTCAGACTATTAGTGATAATAGAAATATGAATGAATTGTTTTCAGTTACAAACGTGGATAAGAACTTTTCTTCACCCTACCTCCTTCGGGTGTATGGTGATATTCTATGCACTCGTATGGCTGTCTCATCACATTTTCATCACGAACTTTTAGTTTATCGCCTTACATCTGTGTGCATTGCATGTTTCATTCGAGTCAGACAGTCTGTGCATGCGTTCATGGCCACCGGATCTTTAACAAGCATGGTATAATTTTCGATTTGACGCCAAGCATTATATTTTCTGTCGTTTTTTAAATCTTCACATATTAAAGGAATAGAATAAACATGATCATGTAATATATCATCATTTAAAGACAAAATATACAATATTTGCTGTACATGCAAGTTACTGCAGACCACTAACCAAGCAAGTTTTACCCTTTAATTTTCAGGCATGGTTATTTTCACATAACTCATAAAAACAGCCGGGTAAAATGTGTACAACAATGCAGAAAAAACATCGAAATATTACAATAGAAACATAAACATGCAATAAAGAAAGATACATACTTAACATGATAATTAAGTATGCGGGGGACTATCATGGGCTAATCCACAACGAGTTTGGGATAAGAAAATAATGGAAGCTAATAAATCATGTAATCAGTTAGAAAGAAAATAGGGACAATGCCTAAACAGAGTAGCAACAGCAACAAACATAGAACAAATAGGAACTATTGGGGTAAGTGTAAATGGTCACATAGATATGAATCGACTTGAAAACATGATGATCGAGATTATGTCATGATAACAGCTCCTGAAAATGAAATTTTGATATTATGGTGATCATGATGATCTTGATGATGATGATGGTGTACTATCAACATGGAGGTGTCAAAGAGGTCATGGAGGTGTCGTGGTATAGTGGTTCATTCACCTGACTCTCAATCCAAGGGATTTGAGGGTTCGAATCTTGGTCCGTAATTAACATCTTTTGGCAATACATTAATCCACATTTGCCACTCTCCATCCAGGTGTAAATGAGTACCTGACAATCGCTGTGGTAATTGCAAGGCCCTCAGGAAGAAGAGCATTCAAGCAACATTGAAGCTGACGAGGCTTCCCTGGGTCAACAAAATTATCAGTATTATAACACGGTCAGATTAAGAGAAAGCATTGGTAATACAATGGTATAGCCAATTTTGATGATGTAGGGCCAGGCAAATACTTGGTCAGAACAGGATACATTTCTTTGACCATTACGATGACAATTATAATTTTAAATTTCTTATTGATTATCTTACATGACTTGTATGAACAAATATTTCTGCCATAACGTTCGTGTATCGTTGGCACGATCACGTGTCTAGTCTACATTTGTTCTCATCCGAATTTTTTTGCGTTTATAAAAATGACTCCCTATATACAATCTATTTTACATTCATGTTTTCACGTTGTGCATACTACGTAATAATTAACCAATCTATTTGCTAAAATTGATTTACACAAACTGTAATAGAAATGATATACTTATCACATTTCATCAAGTGATATTGTATTCTAATTTATGAAAACAAATATTGAAAAGAATATAATGAAGTATTAGTTATGTATCGTTGCTAAAGGCAGCGTGTAGAATACACGCTTTGCACTGCTTTCAATGTAAATGCTTACAAGCATAATGATATCGTCTCACTGATACGCACAATTACTGAAAGCTTTAAATCTGACTTTTACAAAATCATGTTGCAAACGAGAATAAACCAAAATACCATTATTATATCTAAATCCTTTTACGGGTGATCAATTGAAAAAAATTTCGAGAGAAAGAGTGTTGTTCCATTTGGACGCCAATAGATGATACTACATAAAAGCGGTGATCGCTGTATGCCACAGAGTACCCCCCTCTCTCTCTCTCTCCCTCTCTGCGTGATCATTTTCAAACCTTCTTTTTAAGATGGAGTTCGAGGAATTTGCGGCCGAGATTCCACATTACCACCAACACACACACTCTCTCTCTCTCACTCTGATAGCTTTATTCCTGCATGCGAAGAAAATCAAATTTGCAAGCTCCACTTATCTTCTGAAATTCCTCAACTACTGAACATAACTATATTTTAGGGAAGCAGATTAATTTCGATCATTAAGCGTCGGAAACATTCTCGAATCGCAGCATAGATGGTTAATTGTATTTTTTCTTCTTCACATCGTCGAAATAATCAGACGATACAGCGAGAGAGTGAAAATTTGCATCATACTTCTCGCGCCATACATAATCATCCCGCATTCTCATATTCAAGCAGAGATTGCTTAGGAATGGCTTTGTCTGTACACGATCTATCGAATTAGATCCTTGATTGAAATTCAAGCCACTGTTTACACTTTTACCCCGCCACGATGGAGCACTTATCCCACGAGAGTTCTAATTCATTTCACGGCATATAAATAATCCAGGCGTCATTTTCTTTTCCGACGTGGAAATACAGCGTTAGAGGCGCTTAGGGCGAAATGACGGAAGCGAAAATAGATTTAAGGGCTGGTAAGGAATCATGATGACTGGCTTAACGGTGAGTATGATTTGTGCAACTCTCATGAATAGAAAAACACTTTCGAAGCATGTAGGATGATGGTGGATTGAGTGGCAAATTCATCTTGCACTCAACCTCTTTGCAGAAAACACGAAATTAATAAGAAACCCTTATCTGACAGAATTAATGAATAATATTATAATAATTGAGTCTTCTCTAGCTAGGGTAGCCACACTAGTTTTAATATTGCTCTTCCTGTGGGCCTGCAATTATTAATACCCTAGCATTGCCAGGTACCCATGTACACCTGTGTGGAGAGTGGCAAATGTGGATTAATGTTTTGCAAAAGGACGTTAATTAATGCCGGGCTGGGATTCGAACTCCCAACCCTTGGGTTGAGAGTCAATTAAATGAACCACTATACCACGACACCTCCAATTAAGCTATTGATCTTACCCCTTTTCTTTCTTTCTTTCACACTCTCTCGATCTGTATATTATCTCTCTATTTTCCAGTCGCTTTCTCCTCACCATCAATACTTTTCGTTATACATGACTTGTAGATCATAAAATATACATGAACATTAACATTTGAAATATCAATGTTCGCTTGTTTGCTTGTTTTAAAATAATGTAGGAGTGTAGGGGTGCATAATACTTTGGACTACGGATGACGATGTACAGGGTTCGAGTCCCTGCTACGGCACTAAGGACCTTTGGAAAGACATTCATCTGAATTTGTCAGTTGCCACACTTTGCCCATGTGAAGCATGCATGTAACCAGGAAGAAATAACTTCCTTGACGTGCTTGAGCGCCGTATTAACAGCCATGTTAAAGCTGGGGTTAAGACTTTAGAGCGCAAGGAGTGTCAGTTGTGACAGACACGTTATTGTTATCATTAGTATTATTATTATCATTACTTTTATTATCATCTTTTTCATTATTATTATTAGTAGTATATTATTAATTGTACTACTACTTCTACTATACTACTATTATACTACTACTACTACTACCACTACTACTACTACTACTACTACTACTACTACTACACTACTGCCGCACGGTACTACAACCATCACTACTACTACTACTACTACTACTACTACTACTACTACTACTACTAATTCTACTCTTATTATCAATAGTGAACATTTGTGATGCGCCATGTCTGTCAAAACTAATTCTCCTGTATGGCGCGATTGTGACAAATATGGTATCGTTATGGGGCATACACGAATCCTTCATAACTGATTAGCATTAGTTCCTTCGACTTTTTCCGTCTTTAATTAGCCTTGTCCCTCTTTCATTTTCAGAAAAAGGGAAGTTTTTTAGGGGCTGCAATTGGACAACTTGTAATGATGTGTCTTGCTTGTGATTGGTTAATAAAGATTGTGTTTGGTAGTGATTGGGCGACTTATTAAAGGAGTTTGTTGTGATTTGTCTATGTGTGTGGTGCATGGGACGTGTAGTGAAGAGAACACATGTTGGTGGAGAAGGAAGCTAGATAACACATTCAGCACGGGGGCTACAACCCGGTCCTTGAAGAGCGTCTATAACACATACCACACGTACCACTTCATCATTGCACTAACCACAATGACAACTCGCTCACCGAAGAAGTCCACCATTTCAGCCAACACCAACAGCAATGCTATACACGCCTAATTAGGTCAGGATGATACCATAAAATTACGCCACCAATGTCTTGCGCCCTGCCAGTTTTTCACTTTCTCCGGTGGAGCAGAAGCTCGAACCAATAACCCCTACGGGAGCTTGTGAAACCCATTCGATTGATTTTGATTAATTAGCAAATTGTTGACAAGAATCTCATTTGATGGGATTCTAGAAATTGGAATTACCTTTATTTTCTTTTTGTTCTGTTTTTTCCCATTCTTTCAAGATGTTACTCTTTACCTTATAGTTATTATAGACACGTCAAAATTAATTTCCCTCTCAAAAATACAATAAATGTAAACACAATGTCTTGATAATGAAAAAGTTATAAAATTTTATAACATAACTTTTATCATGTTCAAATATTCGGGAATGAATATCTGCAAGCGACTTGCATGTGTTTTTTCTCTAGTTTAATCTTAAAAATCATTTTTAGATCATCATCATCATCATTCTGCACGAATTTATCATTTTTCTTCAAAAGTCTTAACGGAAAAGGTATTAATAACTTTGAACTATTTTTTGTTTGTTTTTGTTTTGTTATGAAAGTGCAAATGTGGAGAAGAAATTTTGATTGAAATGTGGACTTGTACAAATATGTGTACTCACTATTGAAAGCCGCAAAACACACGTGGTTTGCTTTTTTAATTATTTTATTTGTTTTGGATTGCTGGCCTTCAAGCAACAAAGGATTCCCACCCAGATGTCTATTTTATCGGGTAGTTTTGTGTTTTCACTATTCAACGTGTGAAGATGGGCGCCGTTATTATATTGGTTCCA
Source organism: Mesocentrotus franciscanus (assembly GCA_037976565.1). Lineage (NCBI taxonomy): Eukaryota > Metazoa > Echinodermata > Echinoidea > Camarodonta > Strongylocentrotidae > Mesocentrotus > Mesocentrotus franciscanus. The sequence continues at coordinate 760,086 of CP137680.1, read as the reverse complement.
TATGGTGATATGACGCAAACCCTCAGATAGTCTCCCTATGTTGACTGAGGGGCATCATTAATGAGCGCTTATTGTGGTGCTAATTAATTATCCCTGTCTAGTTAGACTATTATAACTACTTTGATTCTATTTCTGCATTTTTCATCATAATACAAAGTAATATACAAACTAGGTACATATATATTATTAACAAAGGTCCACATTATATCATAATATAAATCAATTAGATAATTATACCTTGAAAAAAGTGCCCCATGGTAAGGCATTCATCCCCATTACCAAGTCCCTCGGAGAGGATTTAAAGCCGTCGGTCCCCTGGTTGCTTACTTACAAGCACGTGCTTTCTTAGCAGTCAGGTAAAACAAACCAACCAACCAAAAAATCATTTCAAAATTGAAAAATGCAGGAGACCGCAATTTTAAGCTAGAGCTTGAACTTGGTGGCGGCCTCAGGAAAGGAACTTAATATATGGGCGACCAAACTATAATAAATATTTAATCAGAAATTAATTAATTATAACAGCTACATAATAAAGGAAATACGTTAAGTTGAAATGTGCATATAATGTAATTGTATATCTTTTGTGAAACGTGTTATATAAAATGTGCTTGTTTATGTATGTGCATTTTCAACATTACACTAGCTTATACAGTTATGAATAGAAATGAATAGCAAATACAGTTACTAGATAATACAAAGTAAGTTGGCATTATTCATCGGGCTAAGATATAGGTAACATAAACTAGTAGTAGTAGTGAGTATAGTAGTAGTAGACGTAGTATTAGTAGTAGTAGTAGTAGTAGTAGAAGTAGTAGTAGTAGTAGTGAGTATAGTAGTAGTAGACGTAGTATTAGTAGTAGTAGTAGTAGTAGTAGAAGTAGTAGTAGTAGTAGTGAGTATAGTAGTAGTAGACGTAGTATTAGTGGTAGTGGTAGTGGTGGTAGAGTAGTGGTAGTGGTGGTGGTATGGTGGTAGTAGACGTGGTATTGGTGGTAGTGGTAGTAGTGGTAGAGTGGTAGTGGTGGTAGTGGTATGGTGGTAGTGGACGTGGTATTAGTGGTGGTAGTGGTAGTGGTGGTAGTGGTGGTAGAGTAGTGAGTAGTAGTGGTAGTGGTAGTGCTGTCGTGGTGGTAGTGGTTGAGTGGTAGTGGTAGTAGTGGTGGTAGTGGTAGAGTGGTAGTGGTAGTGGTAGTGGTAGTAGTAGTGGTGCTGTCGTGGTGGTAGTGGTTGAGTGGTGGGGTTGGTAGTGGTAGTGGTGGTGGTAGTAGAGTAGTGGTAGTAGTAGTAGTAGTAGTAGTAGTGTTGTCGTGGTAGTAGTAGTTGTAGTAGTAGTAGTAGAAGTAGTAATAGTAGTAGTAGTATGATTTTTATAAGTAGACGTAGCTAAGTAGTAGTAGTAGTAGTAGCAGCAGTAGTAATAGTAGTAGAAGTAGTAATAGTAGTAGTAGTAGTAGGAGTAGCAGCAGCAGTAGTAGTAGTAGTAGTAGTGCTGTAGAGATAGTAGTGTAGTATTCTCCTTCTTCTTCTTCTTCGTAGTAGTAGTAGTAGGAGTAGTAGTAGTTAGTATTACTAGTAGTAGTAGTAGTAGTAGTAGAAGTAGTAGGAGTAGTAGTAGAAGGAGTTATTAGTAGTAGGAGTTTTCTTAGTAGACGTTGTAGTAGTAGTAGTAGTAGTAGCAGTAGTAGTAGTAGTGGTGGTGGTGGTATGGTGGTAGTATTAGAGTGGTAATGGTGGTGGTGGTGGTGGTGGTAGTGGTAGTGGTGGTGGTAGTGAGTGGTGGTAGTGGTGCTGGCGGCGGTGGTGGTGGTGGTGGTGGTGAGTGGTAATGGTGGTAGTAGTAGTGGTAGCAGTAGTAGTAGTAGTAGGAGTAGCAGCAGCAGCAGCAGTAGTAGTAGTAGTAGTAGTAGTAGTAGTAGTAGTAGAAGTAGTAGTAGTGCTGTAGAGATAGTAGTGTAGTATTCTCCTTCTTCTTCTTTTTTCTTTTATATACCCATCATCATCATCGTATTTTTTAAAATCATTATTGTTGTTGTTGTTGTCGTCGTTATTATTATTAGTAGTAGCAATAGTGGGAGTAGTAGTAGTATTCACCATCATCATCATCATCATTGTTGTTATTATTATTGATTCAAAGAGAGAATATAAAATGAATAAGCGGGTGGGAATCTTACATGTAGTCTCTTTTATACAAACCAGTCCTGCCAGGGAGGAAGCATCCTTTACCTCCTCGATCGCTACTCCATTTATCCTGCACACTCAAAACAATTCTCTAGCCAATTTAAAGCCATGCATCAGAACAGACACCAAAGGAACCAAATTAGCCATACACCTACTCAATAAACCAGAAACTGCTCACACATCTCACCGTCTCACGAGAATATGTCTCGCTCCGTTTGCGTTCCTACTCGTTAATAATAGTGTTTGTGCTCATATGAACACCGTAGTTGGGTAAAAACGCTGCACTTAAGGCAAAATTTAATTAATTCCCAATCCCGTCCCCTCCCTCCTTCCCTTTTCGGCCCTCCCTACTGTTTTACTTTTGTATTTATTATTTTTGCTCTGAAATGAAATACACAAGATAATTATGAGTACACGTATAGACAATATGGTAAAAGAAATCATCCAATACACTCAAGGTGATCAGGGGGTGTTTTATCAACTAAAATTGACTTCGATTTAAAAAATCTTTGTTTACTTATTTATTTATCCTTTCTTTCTTTACTTTTTTGTCGCCCGGTTTTCTTGAAAACGCACCACCCGATCACCATCAAATTTGCACCACTAATTCCTAATGTCCAGGAATAGAATAACTTCTCCCTCTCAGTGTGATCACTCAACCATGACGTCATCTAGGCGCCATTTTGTAAAATCATATCAATCATATCCTTATAACCAGCCATCAAAACTTAACCAAATTCGGTACACATAAATTTCAGGTCAAGGGTCAATATCCAGGCAAAGTAATGTTCGCGTGCGTTAAGATTTAAAAAAAAGCTCCACAAATGAATCATTTTTAGATCAATTTAGTACGATCCAGGCAATTTTACGCATTTGAGTATTTTTGCGGGCAGAGCGCGTACGAAACGTAGATGGGTGGATCAGATTTACGTCACGTTTCGTAGCGCCTTCACCAAATTTCAGTCCGTTCTGACTTAAAGGGAGTGTAGCATGACGAGACTGTTGTTGTTTGTTGTTGTTTTAGTTGTTATTGGCGTGTATCATTCATTTATGAGTATTTACGCCGAATTCAAGTTGCATTAACAAAATTAAATGGAAGCAGAAAAGAGAAGGGGAAAACAAAAGTCGACGCTGTTCAATTTTTCGCGTTTTGCGGAGACTCCAGACAGGCTGTCTACATACAATCATGGCCGTTTTGTGTGTATCTTCTGGCCAGCCCGGTTCGGTACATTGAACAGGCTTCTCGGCTTGCATGTTCATATGCGCAGCCTAGGTCCCTCCAATATCGGCCAAGACTATGCGATGTCTGTCGGTGGGATATTGTCTCCTTTCCGGGAAAAACAAAATAAAAAACAAAACAAAACAAAACTATGTGTCTTTCCCGTAGCCTGACTCGGGGCCACTGGGGTAATAGCGAGCTTTCGATTTAGGCACCCGACGTGGGCTACGACGCGTGACGTCATATTTATCAACTGCGCATGTGCGAGCTTCTGGGCCCACGTTCCCTTCCAAATCACACGACGGGAGTCGGGGCAATTTCCGTGAATCCCCGTCGTCGTGAAAACGGCAACGTGGGTGCAGTTTCCTCGGTATCTCTGTTGTTATCATTCTATCATTTTTTCTTTCTGTCTAAATTTCCTTATGTTTTTCTTTGTTTCTTCCTTCTATCAATTTCTCTTATGTTAGTTTTTGTTTTTATCATTCTATCACATTCTCTTTCCTTATGTTATTCTTTGTTTCTTCCTTCTATCACCTTCTCTAATGTTATTCTATGTTTTTAACATTCTATCACTTTCTCTTTCTGTCTTTCCTCATGTTTTTCTTTGTTTCTTCCTTCTATCACTTTCTCTTATGTTATTCTTTATTTTTATCATTCTATCACTTTCTCTTTCTGTCTTTCCTTATGTTATTCTTTGTTTCTTCCTTCTATCACCTTCTCTTATGTTATTCTTTATTTTTATCATTCTATCACTTTCTCTTTCTGTCTTTCCTTATGTTTTTCTTTGTTTCTTCCTTCTATCACTTTCTCTTATGTTATTCTTTATTTTTATCATTCTATCACTTTCTCTTTCTGTCTTTCCTTATGTTATTCTTTGTTTCTTCCTTCTATCACCTTCTCTTATGTTATTCTTTATTTTTGTCATTCTATCACTTTCTCCTTCTGTCTTTCCTTAAGTTATTCTTTGTTCTTCCTTCTATCACCTTCCCTTATGTTATTCTATGTTTTTATCATTCTATCACTTTCTCTTTCTGTCTTTCCTTATGTTTTTCTTTGTTTCTTCCTGCTATCACTTTCTCTTATGTTATTCTTTATTTTTATCATTCTATCACATTCTCTTTCCTTATTTTTTTCTTTGTTTCTTCCTTCTATCACCTTCTCTAATGTTATTCTTTATTTTTTATCATTCTATCATTTTCTCTTTCTGTCTTTCCTTATGTTATTCTTTGTTTCTTCCTTCTATCACCTTCTCTTATGTTATTCTTTATTTTTATCATTCTATCACTTTCTCCTTCTGTCTTTCCTTATGTTATTCTTTGTTTCTTCCTTCTATCACCTTATCTAATGTTATTCTATGTTTTTATCATTCTATCACTTTGTCTTTCTGTCTTTCCTTATGTTATTCCTTGTTCTTCCTTTTATTACCTTCTCTTATGTTATTTTTTTGTTTTTATCATTCTATCACTTTCTCTTTCTGTCTTTCCTTATGTTATTCCTTGTTTCTTCCTTCTATCACCTTCGCTTATGTTATTCTTTATTTTTATTATTATATCTCTTTCTCTCATCCTTATGTTATTCTTCGTATCAGATTTTCGCGCACTGTGAATTTAGTACCTGACTTAGTCACCTGATCTCAAAAATTGGTCACGTGACCGACGAAAGCCCCGTCGTGAAAAATCGAAAGCACTTCCGCGAAGGGAACGGACGTGAGCTGTGCAACGTCTCCACGCTCCAGTAACTCGTAGTAGCCCACGTCGGGTGCCTAAATCGAAAGCTCGCTAATATAACTACGGACGACGCGACCGCAGCATTCACGTGCCTGCAACATACGCGAAACCGAAGCGTGAGGAGAACTTCGGTCTGTTTCGCGATCGCTAGCGCGCGCTGACCATGTAGAGATTAAGGCGCGCTGACTCTAATCAAGTCTAATCAAGTCCATTCGTTTACGTGCAGTTGTCCAAACGAAGACGTAGATGGCGTTAACCAGTATTTGCCACTCCCTTTAAAATGACGCCATACGCGCGCGTTAAATTTAAAAAGTCGCGTGCGCCGAAATTTGCCAAAATCTAAAGAATTGTCAACAATATACTTCTGTTTATGTCATTATCGCTCAATGAACCCTCAAATTATTGAAGACCGCTTCTTGAGATATTAGTCGCATTTCCAGACGCTTTATGGTTTATGAGCCATTGCATTGCACATTTTTTGTACAATTAAAGCGTATGGGATAATTCTTTATGATCTGGGTGTAAATGCATTTGCAGACAGAATAGCTGTCGCCGTGTGTAATAGTACTCTCGCGCCATCTATTGTCACGAAACAACTAATCCGTTCCCTGCTATATGCTAACATGAACGGTGACAGGGAACAGCCTTGTGGCCCGTCTGTCACCCCTTCATAGTACTATACCCACATTTAAACCTTAATTGAAGGTGAAGATGATGTTTTAAGGCGTCCTATACATGGCATGACTTTGTCGCCTGTTACATGTACTGTCCATTTATGCTTTATTGAAGATCTGTCACGCACAAACACATTTAGACATTTCCCAATTTTTTGTATCTCATTAACTAATCAGACCGAATGCGCCAAAATTTCGCCTAGATGTTTTTTTTTTTTTTTTTTTTTACCTGGGAAGCAAATCTTATAATTACACGAAGTTTATGCGAAGTCATCTTCATTATGCAAATGAGGGTCAAGTTTCATATCTGTTAAGATAAATTTTAACCAGACGCATCTATTTATTGTTCTTTGCAATGTTATTCCATTATTTCGAATGATCGAGGGACACTTTCTAGGTCAAAATATAGGTATAAGCTGAGACTCCTGAGAGGCCTTTTATCGGTAGACGATTTTCTACAGTACGTGAGATGCCGTCTGGCGATCGTTTCTTCGCCATTCAGCTCCGATCGATCTGCTGCAGATCACCTAATTCGTCAGCAGTAACGAATTCAAATATAGTTAAAGGTATAGACCATGCAGTTCTGGTCATGTGATTGCAATGTGAAAGAAACGTTGTGGAATTGATCAGAAAAGGTTGATCATCTAGCGTATTGGTGTGTACTGCAAGGTTCTGGAATCATCAAAATGATAACAAATTTGGCCCAGTCTTGGATGTATATGGGACTACGCTATATCTATCCAGTCCGGATAAATATAATAATTTACCAAATATATAAATTAGTAGGCAGTTTCCCGGCAAAATTTGTATCAAATTTGTATAAAACATATTTTTCCACATGATTGGTAATAAGAGCTTCTATTTCATTTTTTGAGAGGGGGGCATTTCCAAAACTGTTCTTTACCTTTAATCATTAGTCTTACCGCAAAGCAATTTAAAACTCTTAACATGTTTTTTTTTAATTAAAAAGGGGGGGGGCACCTTTTAGGACAAAACAGGACTTTTTAAAGTTTTAAGTACTTGCCAAAAACGGATCATTGTGCCCTGCCCTCCCCTCCGAGTTGCGCCTCTGGTTTTGATCATGCCTGGTTTTAACTGTGATGATACAAAACGAAATTAGTAATCAACAAAGATTTGAGACCAGAAAAAAAATCATTGCCAAACGTTAGCCATTAGTTTTGAACATAACTCTACTTTTCTGATACATAATCAAATTGAAGTTAGCGGCAGCCATTAACGCCTTTGAAGCCAAGCCATTGTGAACATAGCAGATTAATGATGGGATGAAAAATGATAAAATTGATTTAAATATTAATATGGATCACACACTAACTTAATATTGATTTTAATGTTAAAATCGGTTTTATTTTTTTTGATGAAAAAGGGCCGAAAATCGAAATCAATTTTAGGCCCTTAAAATCGATTTTAAGGCTTAATGGAACATCCCCCTGATTTTCTGTTTGAAATACGGGACATTTCTGGGCCTTCAGAGGGGAGAGCAAAATATTAAAGCTATAAATTGTGGACCCACGTGAGAGAGAAAGAGAGAGAGAGAGAGAGAGAGGGAAGCAAGGGAGCAAACGTTTTGGAGAATTGTTACATAATAAACAATATTGACGACCGTCTATAAATATTGATAAAACAGTGAAATCGTCATCGTGGGAAGGGTGTGCAATGTACCTGGGAACCCCTGCTTGCTGTTATAGATCAACTGCAAATTGTCTTGATTCTTATTCCTGCATGTCTTCAAACGGATGAAGGGACGTTCCCCCGCTTCATCCGATATTGGATAGGTTAGTGAGTCTATTGTATTGATTCTTATTCCTGCATAAAATTATGTCTTCAAACGGGTGAACGGACGTTCCCCCGCTTCATCCGATGTTGGATAGGTTGGTGTCTTTTGTATTGATTCTTATTCCTGCATAAAATTATGTCCTCAAACGGATGAAGGGACGTTCGCCCGCTTCATCCGATGTTGGATAGGTTAGTGTCTATTGTATGGATTCTTATTCCTGCATAAAATTATGTCTTCAAACGGGTGAACGGACGTTCCCCCGCTTCATCCGATGTTGGATAGGTTGGTGTCTATTGTATTGATTCTTATTCCTGCATAAAATTATGTCCTCAAACGGATGAAGGGACGTTCCCCCGCTTCATCCGATGTTGGATAGGTTAGTGTCACTCTATTGTATTGGATTCTTATTCCTGCATAATGTCTTTAAACTGATGAAGGGCCGTTCCCCAACTTCATCAGATGTTGGATAGGTTAGTGTCTATTGTATATGTTGGATAGATTAGTGTCTATTGTATTGATTCTTATTCCTGCATGTAATCAAACGGATCATTGACGAGACGTTCCCCCGCTTCATCCGATGTTGGATAGGTTAGTGAGTCTATGATGCATTTGGATGAATAAAATAAAGTCAAAGGATTCAGCGTGCAAATCACTTACAGAGCGCGCGAAGCGCGCTCCAGAGGGGGTGGGTGCAGGGAAGGGGGAGTTTCCCCCGTTTCATAAAATTACTAGAGAAAGATGACGATTCGTTGTACGTTCTCGACTCTTAATCCTTGTCTGAATTCAGTTTTCCCCCTCCCGCGCGAAAGCTTTGACGTTTCATTAAATTATTATTAGAGAAAGAAGACGATTCGTTGTACCGTTCTCGACTCTTAATCCTTGTCTGCTCCTGTTTCTTCCTACGTCCTCTCCCTTTTTTCTCTTCTCTCTCCCTCTCTTTTTTGGGAGCCGGCGTTTGGGGGCGACCGCCCCACCGCCCCCTGCCTTGTAGCCCCATATCAAGTTTCATTGATTTTTTTTCATGGCCCTTCATGGAGAAGCTACACTAGCTTCATCCAATGCTGGATACGCCACTGCCCCATCACCATTACCACCCCCATCATTGCAGGTGATGTCTTTCCAGCACAAATTATCTGCATTAATGGCCTCTTTTGACTGGATAATGTTGGAATGATCGAATGCATGCACAGGTAGAGACAGGTGTACGACTGCAGATGTAAGGTCAAAGATCAACTGATGTTTCAAATCATTTATTGATAGTTAACAGAGCAAGTCACTAAACAATTTCAAGAAACAATGTAAACAGTTCTCTAACATGCTTTAGAAATATATTTAAAAAACGACAATCTGGCTACGGGGGTCCCGCCGTGCATCCCACGTGCGCTCCATTTATAGTTTATTCAAATGTATAAATGTTGTTATATATTGAATTGTATTGATGTTTTAATTAATAGTTTTAATTCATGTTTTGTTTTGATGTTATATGTTTCTGTTTGTATCACGTGGAGGGCTCCGGAATCGGACTACCCTCCACTGTTTTATCAATTGTAATAAATAAAACATGAATAAATAAATGTTTCTTCACTGGATTTTGCTCAAACATTCACTCATCTGTTTTTTCCAATTTTTCTGCTTCCATTGAAACCAATATCAGGTCAGGTTGGACTTTGCCTTTTAATGTATTACGGTAAACAGATTTACTAACATGTACAATGTGGAAGGTAACGTACAAAATAACGTAAAAATAGTTTGGACTCGCCCATCGAGGCCATCGAGCCATTATTTTGTAAAATCACTAAACACAAACAATGGGGATGTGCATACATTGTATTTTTTAAACCCATAATATTAGGTGACCCGACACATGCTCCGGCGACGATTGCTCCGGTGACAAATGCTCCGCAAAAAGCGACAATTGCTCCGCGACATTTGCTCCGACGTCAAATGCTCCGCCGACATTTGCTCCTCCGACAGTTGCTCCGCCGACAATTGCTCCTCCGACATTCGCTTCTACAATACTTGCTCCGCCGGTAGAAGCGAATATCGGCGGAGCAACTATCGCGGAGCAATTGTCGCGTTTTGCGGAGTAACTGTCGGCGGAGCAATCGTCGGCGGGGCATGTGTCATGGATTCTAATATTAACCGAAAGCATTTTAATGACATTGTTGAATCCTTGGTTGTATAACTTAAATTTGTGTATGTTGTAAAGAGATGCGAATAATAGTCACGTAGAATACTTTTGACAGTATACCAGCCTTTTTATCTCAGAACTATTGTTCTCCATAACGATTTGGACCCATATTCACTAAAACGCTACGAGGCATATGAAAATAGTCTACTGCAGGGGCGGATCCAGCCGGCGGCAAGGGAGGGGGCCTAAAAAGGGGCTCACTTCGTGCGAAAGTTTGAAAATCGTGCAGGTCGATTTTTCGCTCAGTGGGGTAGTGAGTAAAAAAATTTTGGCACCCGAAAATTTTTTTCCTCCTTGGGCGGGGAGGGCCCAACTTCTTTCAAAAAAAGGTGTTTTTACCTGTTTTTTTCAGGGCCCCCCCCCTGGATCCGCCACTTGTCTACTGTGTACACTGGCCTTGGTAATTAGTTTGTTGAGAGATTTTATGGACCCGTATGTTTCAGACATTTTCTTCATACAAATTACACAAAAATGTATTATTTCTGTCGATAGCTATTGCAGTTTCATTTTTTTTAATTACTATAATTTATTCAGGCGTGATGGGATTCGCATTTTTTTAATACTACGTAAACAACGCTGTTTGAGGAACATTGAAGCTTATATTGTACATCAACCATCATTTATTCAATGATTTTAGTAAACCATTCTCTACTTAAATGATGTGCTATTTTTCCAACTTGGTGATACTTACATGTACATGTACATGAATTAATTTCTTGATTTCATTAAAATCGAGTATCTCTTCTGATAGTTCATTTTTTGATTTTCGTTTCGTTATTACAGACACGGTAGGATCTTCCGACAACAATTCTTTTCTAAGACCCTTAATGAAGAATCTTTATGAGCAATCAACAGGAGCGATGCGAAATAATGTTCACAACAATAAAAATACAAAAGTGAGTATAAAATCTATATGTTTACAAATGTGTATATGTTTTTATTATGCATATACAAATCCTGTTTCAATGTTTTATAACCGTTTGTGATTCAAAATCCTCTGGTTCCAACGATAATATTGAAATACGAGATGAAATGGCGTCCTGGAGAGGGTGGATGATTCGGGACACGGGACAAGCGAATGGAATATGTGGAATATGTAGATTGATGTCATGCCAAAGGACATTAGTGCCGCTCCGAGAATCGAACCGCGAACCATGTGATCCACAGTCCGGTGACGTATCCACTATCACAAAGCTAGCCTATCACATTATGGCTTGTTGTTTGATTTGTTTTCTACAAAAAGGTTACAATCAACAACAAAAATAATGTAATGAATACAAGACAAAATTTCGTTTGCTGCCCGCTAAAAGGCTGTAAGAGCTTTTGGGCAGCAACGTCCTTTTTGCTGGCAGCCCACGATATTTTTTTCGTATGAAAATACAAATATTGACAAAAACCATAATGAAGTTCAATCGATTATGTAACTTTTGTTTAGTTGTTTACTTAGCAATTGTTTTCACATGTCCTTTTTATCTTCTATTTCATATATAGATGCCCGGTTCTCTCTCTGACGAAGATATTCAACATGAAAGACGTTCACATCTACGTGAGACCTGTGAGCGTTTAAGCGCCAATAAATATTCAGAGATCGTTGATAGTCTGGACGTACACACATTGAAAAAAATGAGTAACATCTTTGTATTAGACAAGTACAAAACTATCTTCTGTTACGTGCCTAAAACTGGTTGCACAACTTGGAAGCGAATGCTCCTCCTGCTAAATGGGAATATCAATACTACAGATATAGGTCATGAGAAAGTTCATTATATGGCCATGCAATACCTACCAACATTGCGCAAATTTAGCCTGAAAGATGCAAAAGAGAGATTAACAAATTACAGTAAATTTGTATTTGTTCGCGAGCCGTTTTCTCGGATCTTGTCAGCATTTCGCGATAAATTTGAAGTGAAGAATGGTGCCATTAAAAGTAATTATGCGCCCCGTATGGTCAACATTTCTAAAAACAAGGGAAAAACAAGGGATCAGAAAGGCAGCATCAACGTCACTTTTGGTAATTTCGTTGATTACGTCAGCGACCCCTGGAATTTGCTCGCCGATCCTGCCGAAGAACATTGGCGGGAAATGTTTCGTCTGTGCTTACCGTGCCAAGTTCCCTACGATTATATCGGCCATTTTGAAACCTTCAAAGAAGATTTTCGTGTTAGTATGCAGCAAATCACCAAAGTTGACAACATAACGATTCCCGAGTCCTCAAACCCAACTAACAGCAGTCGCTCAGCAATTTTTGACAAGTACTACTCGCAACTTAGTTCTTTACAATTAGAATCATTGTACAAGCGACTAGCAACAGATATTGAACTGTTCAACTACCACGTACCAGCCTCTATAGAGAATCGTATGAATACTTCTTATTCCATCTGGGACAACACTGATGAAAAAAGAGCATCATGAGTAGGCCTACTAGCCTGTTCTTCTAGTTGTTGTGAATTGAGAATTACATCATTGTCAATTAAGAAAACAACAGTCACTGCTAATCAATAATTGTTTGATGGCCCATTTGTTGAAAAAGGCCTTGAAAGGGCTAATCACACTTTCAGTACTGACATGTTCAAATTTGAATGTTTATAACGTTTTTATAGCTGCCCCTTTATAGGGTTGCACTATTTCTAAACCGTCTGTACTTTACAAAGAACGTCCCCCAAAAAGGTGTCCAAACTTTTAATAATAAATTTGGATGGAAGTAATATATCCTATCAAAAATGTTTAAAGGGGAAGTATATCCTGATAGTGATGTAACATTGGGGGTCATCAACTAAAATGGATTTCAATTTAAAATCAATTTTAAGGCTTGATGACCCCTCTTCGCGCCGCCAATACCTACCCCTATATTCACGAAAGGTTGGGTACTAGCTTCACGTCCGGTATTTTGTTAATAGGTCGAATATACTGAATGGAAATAATAACTTTTTTGAAAGATCACACAAATATTCTTTTTTTTAAAACTTTTTTGAAAGATTGTCCTTGAGATAACGCTTTTTTAACATTTGTGAAAACATGCCCATAGAATCAGACAAACTGGAAGTTCGAGCAAATTCCGATTAATTTTTTTGTTAAAGTTATGAATTTTTAAAGTTGCGATCACTCAAACACAAATTGGCAACACTGTGACGTCTCATGTGAGCTCCTCTCAAATTTACTCTGTACATAAAATTTCATAAACTTTCAACTTCTCGGTTATTGATGACGGAAAAGATTAAAGATTTAGTTTTGTTTCCATATAGTGGTTCTATAGAGACATATTTGCAATGGTTATCTTTATATAGGGTGTATGTATAATTGAACATTTTCTTGAGGGAAAATGAAAATTTCTGATACAAATATTTGTACTATATTGAAATCAGTAACTACTTCGTTTATCTATTCTTAATATTATGGAAATAAGTTACATAGATAATTAGAAGGGTTATTTAAGAAATTCATGAGAGTCTTTCATTATCATTAACACGGTTATCGTTTGGCCACATAATTCAGTATTTTTATTTTCTCGTTTATTAGATTTATTCCGATATACTTTAATTCAGTTTAAAATTTGATTTTTCTATGTGTATAGTTGTAAAAATGTTTATTTATAAAAAAAAATAAATGAAGAGGGCTAAATTATGTAATTTAAGGAAACGAAACAAGCCATAACCAAACGAAAATCATTATTTATAATTATTATTCTACCTCACCAAATTGTATCCATATTTTGTTTCCTATTTCTATTCTTTTTTAAGTAATAACGATGTATGAGCCTTTATTTGAGCGAGAAAAAAATTCCACGTTGAAAGTACATTGGATGAATAAATACATTGATCAGAACTCATTTTGATTGAATTGTAATAATTTATGCTCTCTGCAAATACGTAGATAACATTTTTGGTATTCGAAGTGTAGATTTATATTGAATGAGATTAGTCTCCCTACTGCACGTAAAGATCTTTCACAACTATGACAACTGTTAGAAGCTATTTTCTTTGCTTTTCTTAGTATGACTAAATGTTCATCAGGTTTAAAAGCTGATTACCATCTGTATATTTAGTACTGACATATTAGAATTTCGCAATCATATTTCTCTGAAAAAAAGAATAAGAAAAAATCTCATTTATTAGGATATACCAAATACTCAAAAAGGCCTATGAGTGATACAAAACAATGACATAGTCATAAACAATTTGACATGGTAACATAGTATCAATATAACATAATCAAACATACAGAAAAAGAATATTCATGTATTACAATGTAATTGAAAGTTGGTTGACATGCACTAAAAACATACCCCCCAAAAAAAAAAAAAAAAAACGATTTGTTCATTTAAGTACCGTAGTACGTTGTTAGGATTTGATTTGCGAAACTGGCTATTAAACTGCTTAGTGAGTCGGCTGAAATCAGGTAAAGAAATTGTTGGTAAGTGGATAGATCCGAAAACGTATGGTCATGTTCTAGTATATCATTAAGAATTTGTGATCTGATGTCACTTTATGCAGAACAAATCATAAAAAAGTGGAACTCATCTTCTATGTTACTAGAATTACAAAGAACACAGTATCTTTCTTCATATGGAACATTTTGATAACGCCCAGTTTCAAGAGCTATATAGGGGCACAACCGCATCTAGACAAGGCCAAAGCACGTATGTTTGGTCTATTTTTACATTCTATTACATATTTTGAGGTGCTCAAAGATTGTTTAAAATTACGATAGCTTTTAATTTTTTTTTTAACGTGAGCTTTCTTCCTTTTATCGTCAAAGATTGAATTTCTCCATCTATTCTCAATAAATAATTTACATGCCGATGAGATAGTTTTTACAAAATTATCTGTACTGATAAGATTAGCTAAAGGTAGAATATGTATACATTGTAATTTTGAAAAAGCTCTTTGACTCTGAAACACCAGTTTTTAAATCCATTGGTTGCTAGAGACCTAGACCAAGTGAAGATTTTACTTAGGTAGCGGTCACTATTGAGTTACTTAAATTACTCCATAATCTAACAACAGATTGAATTTGGTGATAAAATGGGGGGTCCCAACCCATCTCACCTAATACTGCACTGTTAGGTGTATATTTCCCAACTCCTAAGTAGAAACGGCATGTTCTGTGAAAAAGACACTATTTATAACTAGTAAAACTAGTACGATTATCATTCACATTCACAGTACACATACGGTAGTGTCCTGGTAAAGAGCCTGTATACAATTGTAAAGCTTACCATGAACACCAATTAATCTCAACTTGTACCATAGCAAAGATCTATTGACTCGATCAAAAGCTATTTTTGCATCTATAAAACAAACAAAAGTGTCTTTTTTACAAAGCTTTCTGTTTTCAATCATAGAGTAAAGACTGTACAGGTGGTCGAGACAACTTCTTTTCTTACGGAATCCATTCTGTTCTTCCTTAATAATACATTCTTTTTCAAGGAAATTAGTTAGTCTTTCTCTTATGATATCACAATAAATCTTACATATCACCGATATCAGAGTTATACCTCTATAGCTTAATGCTTCACGTTAATCCATTCCGGGTTTTAAAATGGGATGGATTATGCCTTTTTGCCATGCTGTAGGGGAAATGCTACGTTCAAAACAAAAAGAAAGGAAGGCATGAAGGAACTGTATTGAAGCATTGTTTTTTACCACCTCTGAAACGATACCATTTATTCCGGCAGCTGTGTTTAATTTTGCCCTCTGTACAGCTGTAGTCACCTCAATTAATTCAATAGGAAGGTTTAAATCATTACCTCTAATATTAGATTCTTGAGAATTACACTCTAAGCTTTTCAGCTGTCTGTTAACATGTGATAAGAACCCATCATCGAAACCACTGACATTATCTTTAAACATAGAATGGAAATCATTTTCCCATTTACTCATAATATCATCATTGTCTTCACTTATCTCTCCATCGTCATTTATTATTTCCATTGGTATATATATTTTGATACTTCTTTTCTTCATCTGACCCTATTGGACCAATCTCTTTCCAAAATGAACAAGAGTCTTTATTTACCATTGCATCAAGAGCATTGATTTTGTTACACTGCTAAGCTCTTTTAGCTCTCCTGACCGCTTTATCAAAAATCTTATGTGCATTTTTATAATCAATAAACATCACATTTTTACCCTCAGTATTTTTGCATTTCAACCATTCCTTTTGTTTACATTTAACACAATTCCATAACGATTGCAGATTATCATTCCACCAGACCTTAGGTGAATGGGGAAGACCTTTTTAGGGTCTACAAGTTTTCTTTTTCCTACAACATTTATGAACACATTTTTGGATTAGCTTTTCAAAGCCATAATACACTTCGTCCGAATGTTCTTGCAATGAT
This sequence comes from Mesocentrotus franciscanus, assembly GCA_037976565.1. Classification (NCBI taxonomy): domain Eukaryota; kingdom Metazoa; phylum Echinodermata; class Echinoidea; order Camarodonta; family Strongylocentrotidae; genus Mesocentrotus; species Mesocentrotus franciscanus. The sequence goes on along the minus strand of CP137680.1, from coordinate 743,962 downwards.
AGACCACAGTAAAGTTTTCTTATAAGCTCACTAACTGCATTTTTACTTTCTTCATCATACATAAAGGAATCATTAATATCCAGAGCTGCCAACCTTGTGCGACCAAAAAAAGGAACCATGATGGCAAAAAAGGAATTTCAAGCAAAAAAGGAATTCATTAAAACGAAACTTAAAACCACGCGACACACTTCCAATGCAGAAATGTCCATTCCTCATGCTGTTTTTTCCATACAAGCAGGTATATTTTTTTGTTATTTTGGTATTATCGGCATTTCATTCTTTTTGAGAATATTTTTCTTCAAATATGTTTTCAAGTATGCTTTAAATTTAGTTTTCTATTGAATTTGTGATCAAATCAACATTTTAGGGCAGTTGTTTGAAGTGTGGTATGTAAAAAAAAAAAAAAAAAAAAACATATTTTATGAAGAAAAAACGTACTACCGTAATTTAGAGGAAAAAACGGAGTAATTCCGGCAAAAACGGAATGGTTGGCAGCTTTGAATATCACTCAGTTGGTATCGCTTGGATAAATTTTGAAAACTGGGTTAAGAGTACATTTGGTTATCACTATTTCTACACACTGTTTTTCTGTCAAAATGCCAACATAGTATTGAGTGATCTGGCACTGAACCTACCACTGGGATTGAGTATTTGTCTAGTAGATCCGCAACTAACAAAACATCAAAATTGGAATACAAATTTATGTCATGGTAAGGTACAATGCAATAATCCACAACTTATTTTCCTTTGTAGGACACACAGGTAAAATTATCATTTGTATATCGACTATTCAGACAGCAAAAATTAGATGTTACACAAAAATCTGCAACAGACTACCTTGAGAGTTTACTTCAAAGTCTATAGTCTTTCTCTGTCTCGTTGGGTCTATGCCTTCAATAAAGTCTGGTAAACCTCCGGTTCTAGCATTTAAGTCTCCACATAAAAATTATTTGGATTTTACCCAGATCTTTATACCTGTACAATCATGTAGGGTCTATATTCATTTTTCATTTCATTTTATTATTTCCATTTCATTGCCTTTAATTTATTTTTTCAGTTCTGAATACATAATAAAAGCAATATTGAAACATACACAGAGAAATATAAACTTGTTTTAAACAGAACTGGGACCCATTTCACAAAACTGTCATCAGTGACAAAAGACAGTTTTTGTTATAGGCTAGTGAAATCTTTGCTTCTGATTGGTTATTCAGCAGATTTGGCACTGTTTTTTGTCATTGAAAAAAGGCTTGTGAACGTGTCCCTGGCCAGGGCTCCAAGATAAGCAAAGATTGATGCCTTGTGAGCCCTGACAATTATGTACAAGCAAAAGACATGAATTAGGGGGTTCCTGGTGATGCAGAAGTACAGCAAAGAGAAGAGAAGGATGATAGGTAGAGACTCAATAGTGATTAGGAGAGAGAGAGAGAGATGATTGCACATATCGTTGCTATAAAAGCAGATATAAACATTCATGATTTAACAGTGCATTGGGAGAGCGGCATTCTTTTTACTGCTGTTTTGAATGCGAACTCTGAGTGAATATTCATTTGATCCAAAGGCAGGGAATTCCATATGTCCGGGACACTATGTATAATTGATTTATATGCTGTAGCAGTTTTGGGGATTGGATAGGTGAAATTTATTTATCGGTCTTGTTGGATAAGACCATACGTCTATGTTTTGCTTTAAAATAAAAAGGGTACTTTTCTTATTGTTTAACTTTTTTAATGAAATTATCACCAAACAGGACCTCCTGGAATACCACTACTATTGGTGAAATTAATATTATTCATTTAAAAAATGTATATATATATTTTTGTTGGTTTCCTCTTCTTTGTCATTATCTTTGTTGTTGTACATGGTATATTTTGTATTTGATTATGATTTTTAATCATTTAGAAATAAATTTGAATTGAACTAAATTTATTTATGAATTTATTAAGTGTAACCAAAAGAGTTGGATTTGCAATGAGCTACCCTTTAAAAATGACTATTTTGAATAAGATCATAAGCTAAGTGTATGGTCCAATCTTGAAATACTTTCTCAAACTGTATAATCAGTACACATTTGCTCCATAACACAAGAACAATAACAATAATAATAACTAGAACTGCAATCGTATAAGAATGATATGCATACATTGACGCCCATGTTTTTACGTGGCAGACAAAAGACTATCCAGAGCAATTTGTTAATCTGTAGCATCTACGATACTGGAGGTAGGTAGGTCGGCCGAAAGAAATGCTTCAAAAACGGCCTGAAAAGAAAAAATGGCGCCTGGACGGTCACGCATGAGTGATTCCGCAGAACAGAGAGTAGGGAGGCCTTGATTGGATTCGTTTCCATACTTTATATCTCGGATCATTCTGGATGTCACTATAGATAGGAACACAAGGAAAACTTTAATTTAGGATCACAACCTTACTACTTAGTATGAATAACTCTATGAACTACAGTATCAGTCAAAACATTTAATTAAAAGTGTCTAGAACATAGATTCCAGAAGAACAGATGTAGGAGGTTAGAGTTAGAAATATTTATCAAAACTATTCTAGAATTAAAAGATTAAAATTGCTTGATTCGGGCTTCATATGTGGAACATGCATTTTTAATTAAAGTTAATGTACTAAAGAAAAGGTTTTACTTACTCTTCTTGCTTTTGCCGTGAACTTGAACAATGTGCCTGTGCAGCTTAACAACCTTGGCATGGCAATGGGGGAAAAAACACATAGCCTTGTTAACATCATCACCAATGTTTGTGCCTCTACCCTGACCGTCTTGATGAGATAATGCAGATGAAAGTCCTTTAGCCCTTTCGGGTCCATGTGATGAATATTTTTCAGATGCCTTGCCAACTGCTGGGTCATAATCCCACAACCTTTTGGGGACAAACCCTTGTACGTCTTTGGCCTCTAACTCTCCTTGGTGCCATCTTGACTGTATCAGCTTCATGAATGAACAAGACAGTTTAAACTTTGAAAAGCAGTGTAATTAAGGATAGGTTTTCTTTTTCGTCTTTGGGGTACAATTGAAAATATTTCATAGATGCATGTTCCTGATAATAAATCTCAACTGAACTTGTGCAGAGCTACAAATCTTTCAATGTCAGGGAAAAAAGTCGAAACTTCTGATATATCTCAGTTGCTACATACAGCAATTTTGTACACAGTTTTATATATTTAAAGCCCAAGTCCACTGCAAAAATAACTTACTTTCAATAGAACCACAAAAATCAGACAAACCAATCAAAAAAACTTTGAGCAAAATCGGATAACTAATAAGAAAGTTATGAATTTTTAATGACATGAAAAACTTTGAAAATCACTACACAAATTGGCAACTCACTCATAAGTCTGTGACGTATGGTCCTCACTATCCACTAATTATTTTCTTTATATTGATAATATAAATTTCCTATTTTCACCCTAAGAATCTTATTTCTTCACACCAGCATCCAAGTTAGATTGTTAGTCATGTGTTTTGTGTGGATGCACAAATTAAGAGTAATTTTTGTCCAGTTAAATCATGAAAAAAACTATTTATATAAAATCAATAATTTTGAAATACAATATTCAGAAAATAGTGTCAATTCTTTAAAATTCATAAAAGTTTTTGGGAAATGTCATGCATGCAATATGATACAAATCATATAACCTGGGCAAAGGCATGGGGAAATCAAGTTTTGGGGGATAAAAAGGGAAATTAATGGGATTAAACTATATAAAGCAATTGATAAGTTGTGAGGACATGACGTCACAAACTGATAACCATCTTGGCAATTTGTGTTGTGATTCTCATTGTTCTATACATGTAGTTTTACATACTTTTTCAAAAATTCATAACTTTGTTATTAGTTCTCCGATTTTGCTCAAACTTTTTTTGATTGGTTTGTCTGATTTTTCTGCTTTTATTCAAGTCAGTTATTTTGCCCTTTGAATATATTAGCGATAACTTACACTTTGTTAGCAGTGCTTGTTCTCCCATATCAATTCTGGTGATCATTGACTACTACAGTAGATATTACGAATATGTTGTGATGCGATCTACAACAGCAGAGAAGACTGTGGCGGCTCTAGCAGGGATTTTCGCAAGACATGGCCTGCAACTAACACTGTATTCTGACAATGGGCATTAATTTATTTCGCAAGTCTTTGCAGACTATATGAGGATGACGGGTGTACACCACCATAGGGTTACACCTAAGTGGCCCCAGGCAAATGGTAAGGTTGAGAGACAGAACCAATCCCTTGAGAAGAGAAAGAGAATTGCTCATTCAGAAGGCAAAGACTTGAAGGAGGCGCTTTTGTCGTATGTTTCGCATACAGAGCTACACCACATAGCACGACAGGTAAAAGCCCAGCTGAGCTACTCTTTGATAACTACGTAAACAACACTGTTTGAGGAATATTGAAGCTTATATTGTACATCAACCATCATTTATTCAATGATTTTAGTAAACCATTCTCTACTTGATGATGATGTGCTATTTTTCCAACCTGGTGATACTTACATGTACATGTACATGAATTAATTTCTTGATTTCATTAAAATCGAGTATCTCTTCTGATAGTTCATTATTTGATTTTCTTTTCGTTATTACAGACACGGTAGGATCTTTCGACAACAATTCTTTTCTAAGACCCTTAATGAAGAATCTTTATGAGCAATCAACAGGAACGATGCGAAATAATGTTCACAACAATAAAAATACAAAAGTGAGTATAAAATCTATATGTTTCCAAAATTGTATATGTTTATATTATGCATATAAAAATCTTGTTTCAATGTTATATAACCGTTTGTGATTCAAAATCCCTGGTTCCAACAATAATATTGAAATACGAGATGAAATGGCGTCCTGGAGAGGGTTGATACGGGACGCGGGCCAAGCGAATGAAATATGTGGAATATGTGGAATATGTGGATTGATGTCATGCCAAAGTGCCGCTACAAGAATCGAACCACGAACCATGTGATCAACAGTCCGGTGACGTATCCACTGTCACAAAGCCTACACATTATGGCTTGTTGTTTGATTTGTTTTCTACAAAAAGGTTACAATCAACAAAAAACATAATGTAATGAATACAAGACAAAATTTTGTCTGCTGCCCGCAAAAGGCTGTAAGAGCTTTTGGCAGCAACGTCCTTCTTGCTGGCAGCCCACGATATTTTTTTCGTATGAAAATACAAATATTGACAAAACCCATTATGAAGTTCAATTCATTATGTAACTTTTGTTTAGTTGTTTACTTAGCAATTGTTTTCACATGTCCTTTTTATCTTCTATTTCATACATAGATGCCCGGTTCTCTCTCTGTCGAAGATATTCAACATGAAAGACGTTCACATCTACGTGAGACTTGTGAGCGTTTAAGCGCCAATAAATATTCAGAGATCGTTGATAGTCTGGACGTACACACATTGAAAAAAATGAGTAACATCTTTGTATTAGACAAGTACAAAACTATCTTCTGTTACGTGCCTAAAACTGGTTGCACAACTTGGAAGCGAATGCTCCTCCTGCTAAATGGGAATATCAATACTACAGATATAGATCATGAGGACGTTCATTTTATGGCCATGCAGTACCTTCCAACATTGCGCAAATTTAGCCTGAAAGATGCAAAAGAGAGATTAACAAATTACAGTAAATTTGTATTTGTTCGCGAGCCGTTTTCTCGGATCTTGTCAGCATTTCGCGATAAATTTGAAGTGAAGAATGGTGCCATTAAAAGTAATTATGCGCCCCGTATGGTCAACATTTCTAAAAACAAGGGAAAAACAAGGGATCAGAAAGGCAGCATCAACGTCACTTTTGGTAATTTTGTTGATTACGTCAGCGACCCCTGGAATTTGCTCGCCGATCCTGCCGAAGAACATTAACGGGAAATGTTTTGTCTGTGCTTACCGTGCCAAGTTCCATACGATTATATTGGCTATTTTGAAACCTTCAAAGAAGATTTTCGTGTTAGTATGCAGCAAATCACCAAAGTTGACAACATAAAGATTCCTGAGTCCTCAAACCCAACTAACAGCAGTCACTTAGCAATTTTTGACAAGTACTACTCGCAACTTAGTTCTTTACAATTAGAATCATTGTACAAGCGACTAGCAACAGATATTGAACTGTTCAACTACCACGCACCAGCCTCTATAGAGAATCGTATGAATACTTCTTATTCCATCTGGGACAACACTGATGAAAAAAGAGCATCATGAGTACTAGCCTGTTCTTCTAGTTGTTGTGAATTGAGAATTACATCATTGTCAATTAAGAAAACAACAGTCACTGCTAATCAATAATTGTTTGATGGCCCATTTGTTGAAAAAGGCCTTGAAAGGGCTAATCACACTTTCAGTAATGACATGTTCAAATTTGAATGTTTATAACGTTTTTATAGCTGCCCCTTTATAGGGTTGCACTATTTCTAAACCGTCTGTACATTACGACAGGTAAAAGCCCAGCTGAGCTACTCTTTGGACGGAAGATCAGGACAAAGTTGCCAGTAGTCAGTGAATCTCTAAATGACCAAGAGATCAGAGATCAGGACGCTGAGATCAAAGGTGCATCAAAACTGTATGCAGACTCTAAGAGAGGTGCCAAACTATCTGATGTGGTGCCAGGAGATGAAGATCTGGTGAGGAGGAAGTGCCTAGCAAAATGGACACACCATTTCTACCACAACCATACACAGTTGTATCCAGAGAGGGCAACAAGCTGACTATTTGCTCACCAGAAGGTGTGATGTATGATAGGAACACATCACATGTGAAGAAGTATCATCGTCAGGGTATTCCACCTGACACAGGAATACTGCAGCCTGAAGCTGAGACTACAGAGGCCCAGGTTCCACTCTACCATGGTGTTGATGCTGAGTTGATAACACCGCAGTCTGATGTCGAGACTACTAGTGATCAGAGCCAAAATGAGAGGACTGAGCGTCAGATGAGAGTTCAAGACCGTGCCATCACCGACCCAGACATCAACTTGGAGCAGACCAAAACGCCAACGTTGGAAGCCCAAGAGAGTTTCTGATTATTTGTTGGAATGATGTAGTGATGATTCATTGGAAACAGCCATCCAGTATTGTGACGCGAAGTGTTCAACCAGTAAAAGCGACGCAAGTTTGTTCAGTCATTTAAATGTTTGAGTGTTAAAATGTTTCACAAAGAGTTAAAGTGCTATTTTAGCAAGAACATAGGGTGTATGCCTGTACGCTGCCCTATATTTAATGGGATGTTCACTTTAAGGGTGTATGCCTGTGCGCTGCCCTATATTCAATGAAAAGTTCAGTAAACGGATGTATGCTTGTACGCTGCCCTATTTGAAAAAGTTGTTTTGGGTGAATGCTTATACGCTGAGGTAAAGTGATTAATTGGTGAAATAAAAATTTACAAAATGAGAGAAGAAAAGGGTGCAAGCCAAGGCCAAAGAGAAACATGGTGATTCATCCCAAAGCAGACTCTCAAGTTGTTAGCTGACTTTGAAGCTCAAGAGAAAGACTAGCAACTGAAGAGAGGACATTACATGTATATGCTTAATTAAAATGAGAACTCTAAAATATCTCATGACAGATCTGATCAACATTCAACCCAGAGATGAATATTGAGAAATCTAATGCATGTATCTTATGAAAGACTAAAATTATAAACAAACGGACACTTTATATATATATATATACGTTTTGAAAATTCATTTCATGATGTGTAATGATGAGAAGTTTATACAAAGTTCTGAATTGAACTTCATTGTTTAAAAAAAAAATGTGTGTTTTGGTTAAAGTTAAAGTTTAATAGTTCAAAGTCAAGGAATGCACAAGTCATTACTAGTATGAAAACAAGTATGATATTTGGATATCGATGTGGTCAAAGGAAAAGTCACATACATGTATTGTATTGATACAAACAGTTTGAAACTAATTGCATGCTAAAACAAGATTTGAAATCAGGGTTCATGTTTATTCATAGAAGTAAAGCGGGAAAGATGTCTTTTAATCTGATAAGGGAGGGATGTCATGATGTCAGATTAGACATGATATCGATATTGATGTAAACAATGTGATCGAGAGATAATTTAGTGTATCGCATGTTGCAAGGTCAAGAGGTCAAATACGGCATGTTACATGTTCGTCAAGCAGGAGCGGCAAGTATACAATTAAGACTAAGTGACTCGTAATAATAGTGTTAAATTCCATTTATTCCATATCCTGGTTAGGATATGACACGCACAAAAACTTGCGCGCATGCATCTGAGCGCGCAAAATTTTGAAATGTTCAAAAGGTCTGAACGTGTAGTAAATCGGTCCAATAAGCATTTTGACCAATTTAGAATTTTGACGCCAAATATGTACCCATGACGTCAAGTTTATGCATATCAAATATCATTCAGAAATGACAATGTATGAATGAAATATGGCCAATATTAGAGATTAACAAAATGGCACCTAGATGACGTCACGCATCAGTAATTTAAAAATCTCTTTGATAGGCACAATAATCATGCATATGCCACATGCCATTAAAGTTTCATGGTCATTGACCATGCCATTCAAGAGTTATCCACGTAACAAAATTCAAACAGAAAGAATAGAAAGACAAAGAAAAAAAACAAGACATGGTATTCGTCACTGAGACGAATTACCGGTAGGTGATCTGCCACTTTGTTCGAGACATAACACATGTAATAAGAAACTCAATGGTAGATTTGGTCTTTAATTTAAAAAAATACACCCTCCACTCATATTTGTTTAAGAAATGAAATCAAGTTTACGACTCTCCTACCCGACAGGCGTTTTCCTATCACCTTCCTAGAATAAGAACACGCTTTGCTCAAAATACCTTAATATATACAGGTCCCAAATTCTGGAATTCTCTTGATTCTGTGATTAAAAGGTCTGTTAGTGTTCATGTATTCAGAAGAAAATTGAAATACCATTATTTGAATACATATTGTCATTCCTGATTCCCGACTATTTTTGTCTTCAAGCAGTATGCTTTAGTTGATTACAATGAGTAAATAACGATATGGCCATGCCAACTATGTACATACGGTATACGACTCATGTTGAGAACAAACTACATTGTACTATTGTTTCAATAAGCTGCAGATATATTCCCTTCCCTTTCCCTTGTCTTTTGTAGTTAATTGTGAGTATCGGTTCATGTATCCCTGTAATCTCCCTTTCCCTGTTTTAGCGTGTATTTGTATTTTATAAACCTAACTTTAGTAAATTATGTCATTTGTAGTTTAAGGAGCCTATCCACAACAAGCTCTGCTTTTCCATAGGCTCCGCCACTATATCTCTTAAGTTCAACTGAAGGACAATTTTCTGAATAGTGTGTACGGTATTATATTTACATGTAACATGTAAATTATAATCATTTTTTAATATGTTGTTACACTCTTTGTAAACTGAGATATTGTGGAAACCAATAAATTATCTATCTATCTATCTATATAACACGCCTATGTTGGCTACCGGCATGTACATGTACAAGCTCATTTAGTTATCAAGGATGTAGAAACAGTAGAAATGATTGTGTTGAATATTGTTTGGTATAACCCTGTTACCATTAAATTAATGACAGGAGTAGGCGAACAAACATCAAAACAACACGTCGTTCATAAAGCACAAGTTATGATTATTTATTATACAAATATGTCGGACCCTACAGAGCAGCAAGAAATGCGATGTTCACGGTCGAGAATCGTGATGAACAAATGTACAGATGAGAATTGTAAGAGAGATAAAGTATCGATGGAGAATAGTAAGAACCAAGAGGCATATACCGAATCTTACCAGGATACCAAAAGGCAGGACTGGATGTTTAGATTTACGACCCAGTCAAGTATCATGTTTTGACGGTGGCTTGGTGGGTCGGTCAAAAGGATAAGGAGTAGAAGGTGCGTTAAATCCTAACCAGAGGACTTGTGGTCATATGATTATATGTCGGCGAAAGCAAAAAGAGAAGATGAAAAGAGTTGTGTGGTCATGAGATCGAGAGATAGATAGAGATAGAGAGAGAGAGAGAGAGAGAGAGAGATGTTCAAAGACTACACTCATTTAAAGTAGTTTTCATTTAATAATTTGAGAAATATCTACACATTACCAGCCTCGGTTCATTCCCAAAACATGTTTTAAGCTCTCTTCTGTTAGGTATGAAAGTTGTCACTTCCTTATTACAATGAACCATTTCAATGAAAAATAGAGCAATTATTATACATACCCTCTTTTCTTCTATGTAGTAGGGTAGCAAGTTGTATCTCAACAAACTTATTCATCTCTCCATCAAATTCTCCTTGATTGGATTCGTTTCCATACTTTATATCTCGGATCATTCTGGATGTCACTATAGATAGGAACACAAGGAAAACTCTAATTTAGGATCACAACCTTACCACTTAGTATGAATAAATCTATGAACTACAGTATCAGTCAAAACATTTAATTAAAAGTGTCTAGAACATACGATTCCAGAAGAACAGATGGAGGAGGTTAGAGTTAGAAATATTTATCAAAACTATTCTAGAATTAAAAGATTAAAATTGCTTGATTCGGGCTTCATATGTGGAACATGCATTTTTAATTAAAGTTAATGTATTAAAGAAAGGGTTTTACTTACTCTTCTTGCTTTTGCCATGAACTTGAACAATGTGCCTGTGCAGGTTAACAACCTTGGCATGGCAATGGGGGAAAAAACACATAGCCTTGTTTACATCATTACCAATGTTTGTGCCTCTACCCTGACCGTCTTGATGAGATAATGCAGATGAAAGTCCTTTAGCCCTTTCTGGGTCCATGTGATGGATATTTTGCAGATGCCTTACCATCTGCTGGGTCATAATCCCACAACCTTTTGGGGACAAACCCTTGTACGTCTTAGGCCTCTAACTCTCCTTGGTGCCATCTTGGTGCCATCAGCTTCATGAATGAACAAGACAGTTTAAACTTTGAAAAGCAGTGTAATTAAGAATAGGTTTTCTTTTTCGTCTTTGGGGTACAATTGAAAATATTTCATTAATGCATGTTTCTGATAATAAATCTCAACTGAACTTGTGGAGAGCTACAAATCTTTCAAAGTCGGGGGGAAAAAATCAATAGTCGAAGTTTTTGATATATCTCAGTTGGTACATACAGCAATTTTGTACACAGTTTTATATATTTATATATACTAGCGATAACTTACACTCTTTGTTAGCAGTGATTGTTCTCCCATATTCATCAATCATGGTTTTTATTGTAAATGTTTCATTTCATTATAAATATGCATTCAATTTGAAAGCTTTACAAAACTGGTCTATGAGTGCCAGCTAGGTACAGACAAACATAATTATCAACTAGACATTGAATTTGTCACGGAGACGAATTAGGTGATCTGCCGCTTTGATCGAGACATAACACATATGTAGAAATTCAATGGGAGATTTGTTCTTTGACGGTGGCTTGGGTGGGTTGGTGATAAGGCTAATGAGTAGAAGGACAGTAATCTTAACCTGGTCAGAGGAATTGTGGTCAGATGTTTATATTATGCTGGCGAAAGCAAAGAGAAGAGGTATGAAAGTTGTCACTCTCTTTTAGAAAGCATTCCTTATTACAATGAACCATTTCAATGAAAAATAGAGCAGTTATTATACATACCCTCTTTTCTTCTATGTAGTAGAGTAGCAAGTTGTATCTCAACAAACTTTTTCATCTCTGCATCAAATTCTCCATCTCCTTCAGGTTTCACTTCAGAGATCTCTTGCTTCTCTCTCCTCAGTGATTGCAGCTTGGCTTTTAAGAAATGTTTCTCTGTATCCTCGTCATTCTCAAAATCATGATCCTGTAACAAAGAGCATGATGTCATTCAATCAGACCCTATGAATGTGTATTTATGGACCTTTTAATATAGAAAATATTTTGATCAATTTTAAGGAGTCCTGGGCCCAGATTACAAAGAGTTGATATCAATCGTAACTTATTTGCGATTGATATCAATCGCAACCATGTACATAAGAGATAGGAGAATGCAAACTTGCGATTGATTGAGGACTTACGATTGATTTGGATCAATCGTAACTCTTTGTAAGACGGGGCCCAGGAGGAAGAAAAAAAATAATAATTTTGAGGATTGTGTTCATTCATCTTCATGTATTATTAGCCTAGTCCTTAACCTGATATGTACAACATGTTGATACATCTGCTATCAAAAGATCAGCCCAACAAATCATTTTGGTGTCACATTTATCATAACACAGAGCATGAATGGCAAGAAATTACACCTGAACCAACAACAAAAAAGGTACAAAACAAAAACAGGAAAGAAACTTACCACATTGCTTTCAGTGATCAATGCAATATCATCTGATTCGAACTCACTGCTGTAGAGTGAAGAGCTATCTCTTCTTCCACTATGGGATGTAGATGTGTAGAATGTTTCTGATCTGTATCTGGAATCTGTGTGAAAAACAACAGTGCTTTCCAAATTGCAATTACCTATATGTACATATTCAGTGGAATAACTTACAAAGAATTATACATAAAGGTTTTCACCTAATATATTAATTTTGAAATATACATAATAAATTGGAAGTAATTACAAATACAGACAGAAAAATAATGAATATTTATATTAGTGCATGTAAAGTTTTATCTTCGAGACTAATGAAAAATGTCTACATTTACATAGAAGACAATTAGACCTACCCGTATGTATATTACAGTAAGATTTTTTTAAAACAGCAATGAAAAGTATCATGGGGTTATGTGTCCAGAAAGACTCCAGATGTGCAATATAAATAAAGCCGTCACTTTTTGCTTTGGATTTAACAAATAATATGCATCACATAGCACTAATCATAATATTGCATATAAACGTCTATGAATTGCAGTTTGGAATTCAACTGTCTGGATAACCAACCTGACATAATAAGACATGTGAGTAGACTTTATTTTCACTTCAAATTTTTCAATTATTTTCTCAAAGAGAAATACAATGTCGGGTTCTACAACATTGATGTGACCACTAATTCCTTACCTAATGAAGACTTTGCTGTTGAATAGTGGCTTTCATAATCTTCTTCAACTGTGCCTGATGTTACCCTTCCAGAAGAGTATGACCTTTGACCCAGTACAAGAGATGGTATCTCAGATGCTTCTGATGAAGATGATGCTATGATGGATTTGATCTCATCTTCAGATGCCAAGCTATCATTAGCAGTATGGAAGGAGCTTGTACTGCTGCTACTACTGCTGCTGCTACTAGTAGTACTAGCATTACTGCTATCTCTACCCCTCCCTGCTGTAGAATGATACATGGTCTGTAAAAAAAGAAAGTAAGATGAAAATGTTGTTACAAAGAAAGCAAATTCCACCAGTGCTTTCTTACGGCATAACATAAGACTTGCCCACAAAATACAAAGGAGCTGTGCTATAATTATAACTAAGTACCGCCTGTACCGTATAAGGCACTAGTCGCCCTGTCATGGAATAAGTGTGCCCCGGCCGCTCACTCAAGACAACTATGCAAGCTAGAAATTATACAATGCTGCTACATGTATGTACCCTTCGTCTGCAATGAATGTCAGCGATCAAATAGTGTAATTGCAACCATTCTTCAACACCTGCACTGGCCTACACTTCAAGAACGCAGAGCCAGAGTTCAATTCCAGATCCACGTATAAAACTATAACTATAGTGGTCATGCAACTATTTTCATTTTTCATTTCATTTATTTTCCACATTAAAAACCAGAAAAATATACAAGGTAAGAAAATACATTGTACACATTTGACACATAGATCAAATGAAAACAGATACATAAGCATAAAAGAACAATGAAAATCTACATCAGTTAACAAACATCAACATTAAAACATAAAAGGTAATGTAGATGGGGCTAGAAAAAGCGAAGCTTATCGAGTCTAGCCCGGTAGCAATGAAGGGAAGTCCACCCTGAGAATGTGTGTGGCCAAGTAAAGGCAGAGGAAACCCATCCTCAGGGTGGACTCTCCCTTCAAATGTCTGGTTGTATAATTAGATTAAATTGACCCGATGAAAACATAATTGCGATTTGAAACATTATAATAATTATTTTTTTTAATTGAAAATGACTATTAAGAATTACAAAGATATTTTTTATATTTCAACTTAAATTGTCGTAATGATGCAGATTGTTTGAGACTGTCATCTAAAGCAGACCATGTAAGGTAACCCTGGTACTTAACACTTCTTTGGCCAGTTGCCGTTTGTAATAAATGCTATGCAATTCTTGGAGTTTCGGGTGTTATAACAAACAATGTACATCACTGTTGCATCTAAACCAGTTTTGAAGTGAGTTTGGTAATAGTCCCTTTTCAGACCTGTACATAAATTCTCCCAGTTGTAACCTACCTAATTCAAATACAGTCAAAACCCTTAATTGTTTAAAGATATTGTTGGTATGGGCCAAATAATGAGACTTGGCAACTATGCGTATTACACGTTTTTGCAACAAATGTAAACGATTTAACAATGTATTTGATGCATTTATCCATAGCATATTCCCATATTGTAAATGAGGTAGAATTAATGAACTGTATGGTAAAAGCAGTACGGTACCTTTGACGGTAATACAAATTTCAGTTTTGCATTATTGCATTATTTAGACCGAAAGCTTCAGTCACTGATATCGACGGTTGTTCCACTGAGTGAGATTACATCTGGCTCCTCTGACCGCCTCTACACATAATATATGTCTTGTGTATGGGGAATATTGACAAATGTTAGTTTTATTAAAGAATGACCCATACCAGATGGTTAATTCTGTCTAGAGTCTACTATTGCATTATCCACTCACTCACGCCTCAAGGACATGACATACCAATTACCATTTCCAGTTCCACAAAGATTTCATACGCCCCTCGGCCCGGAAGCCATATCATAATCATGGACACTCCCACTCCAGCAAAGCATAGAGAGTCAATACTGCGTATGGACCTCTAGCGCTGTACCATGTGCTAATAGGCAGCAATTTCACACATGAATAGTCAATACACTTATAACACACAAATGCACACAATCATTCCGATAAAATTGTAAGCAAGTTTGACAGTGGACTCACGATTTTAATTTTTAAATTATTCTTTCTAACATCGGTGAGTTGAAAAAATTGTATTTTACTGCTATTTAGGTGTCATCAATTGTCACTAAAGTACCGATTTTTAGTGAAATCAGTTTAGTTTTGTACAGTGGTGTTTGAAGTGTTGAGATACACAGCCAGGATCAGGATAGCGATGCAGCTATGTGTGGACACTCCCACAACACAAGTTCCTTATAATATATTGATTAGACCTATTGTAATATGCAAGAACTGGAGCAGTATAGAAAAGACAAGACAATGTAATGTAATGTCAATAACAATCAATGGCCATGGCAAAGACCATGGCCAATATAAAATATGCAAGGACAAAAGCCTAGGCGGCTAGGGGCGGCGAAGCGCTGTTGCGAGCGAAGCGAGCCAGAATTAGAAAGCCAAGGCGCGATCTGGCTCGCTTCGCTCGCAACAGCGCCAGGGCCATGCATCGACAAGAGGCTAGGGGCGGCTAGCCTCTGCTCGCTGCCCAGAGTTCTCCGATGCCGATGGATAACGATGTGGATTCCTGTCGATGCTGTCGTCCTGAGCCAGCGCCAGGCCATGACTGTTATACTACTAAGTCTACTAGACTAATATGGCAATTAAATGCTC
>CP137680.1:711985-727751 GCA_037976565.1 Mesocentrotus franciscanus | reverse complement strand
GTCAATTAAGAAAACAACAGTCACTGCTAATCAATAATTGTTTGATGGCCCATTTGTTGAAAAGGCCTTGAAAGGGCTAATCACACTTTCAGTAATGACATGTTCAAATTTGAATGTTTATAACGTTTTTATAGCTGCCCCTTTATAGGGTTGCACTATTTCTAAACCGTCTGTACATTACACAGGTAAAAGCCCAGCTGAGCTACTCTTTGGACGGAAGATCAGGACAAAGTTGCCAGTAGTCAGTGAATCTCTAAATGACCAAGAGATCAGAGATCAGGACGCTGAGATCAAAGGTGCATCAAAACTGTATGCAGACTCTAAGAGAGGTGCCAAACTATCTGATGTGGTGCCAGGAGATGAAGATCTGGTGAGGAGGGAAGTGCCTAGCAAAATGGACACACCATTTCTACCACAACCATACACAGTTGTATCCAGAGAGGGCAACAAGCTGACTATTTGCTCACCAGAAGGTGTGATGTATGATAGGAACACATCACATGTGAAGAAGTATCATCGTCAGGGTATTCCACCTGACACAGGAATACTGCAGCCTGAAGCTGAGACTACAGAGGCCCAGGTTCCACTCTACCATGGTGTTGATGCTGAGTTGATAACACCGCAGTCTGATGTCGAGACTACTAGTGATCAGAGCCAAAATGAGAGGACTGAGCGTCAGATGAGAGTTCAAGACCGTGCCATCACCGACCCAGACATCAACTTGGAGCAGACCAAAACGCCAACGTTGGAAGCCCAAGAGAGTTTCTGATTATTTGTTGGAATGATGTAGTGATGATTCATTGGAAACAGCCATCCAGTATTGTGACGCGAAGTGTTCAACCAGTAAAAGCGACGCAAAGTTTGTTCAGTCATTTAAATGTTTGAGTGTTAAAATGTTTCACAAAGAGTTAAAGTGCTATTTTAGCAAGAACATAGGGTGTATGCCTGTACGCTGCCCTATATTTAATGGGATGTTCACTTTAAGGGTGTATGCCTGTGCGCTGCCCTATATTCAATGAAAAGTTCAGTAAACGGATGTATGCTTGTACGCTGCCCTATTTGAAAAAGTTGTTTTGGGTGAATGCTTATACGCTGAGGTAAAGTGATTAATTGGTGAAATAAAAATTTACAAAATGAGAGAAGAAAAGGGTGCAAGCCAAGGCCAAAGAGAAACATGGTGATTCATCCCAAAGCAGACTCTCAAGTTGTTAGCTGACTTTGAAGCTCAAGAGAAAGACTAGCAACTGAAGAGAGGACATTACATGTATATGCTTAATTAAAATGAGAACTCTAAAATATCTCATGACAGATCTGATCAACATTCAACCCAGAGATGAATATTGAGAAATCTAATGCATGTATCTTATGAAAGACTAAAATTATAAACAAACGGACACTTTATATATATATATATACGTTTTGAAAATTCATTTCATGATGTGTAATGATGAGAAGTTTATACAAAGTTCTGAATTGAACTTCATTGTTTAAAAAAATGTGTGTTTTGGTTAAAGTTAAAGTTTAATAGTTCAAAGTCAAGGAATGCACAAGTCATTACTAGTATGAAAACAAGTATGATATTTGGATATCGATGTGGTCAAAGGAAAAGTCACATACATGTATTGTATTGATACAAACAGTTTGAAACTAATTGCATGCTAAAACAAGATTTGAAATCAGGGTTCATGTTTATTCATAGAAGTAAAGCGGGAAAGATGTCTTTTAATCTGATAAGGGAGGGATGTCATGATGTCAGATTAGACATGATATCGATATTGATGTAAACAATGTGATCGAGAGATAATTTAGTGTATCGCATGTTGCAAGGTCAAGAGGTCAAATACGGCATGTTACATGTTCGTCAAGCAGGAGCGGCAAGTATACAATTAAGACTAAGTGACTCGTAATAATAGTGTTAAATTCCATTTATTCCATATCCTGGTTAGGATATGACACGCACAAAAACTTTGCGCGCATGCATCTGGCGCGCAAAATTTTGAAATGTTCAAAAAGGTCTGAAACGTGTAGTAAATCGGTCCAATAAGCATTTTGACCAATTTAGAATTTTGACGCCAAATATGTACCCATGACGTCAAGTTTATGCATATCAAATATCATTCAGAAATGACAATGTATGAATGAAATATGGCCAATATTAGAGATTAACAAAATGGCACCTAGATGACGTCACGCATCAGTAATTTAAAAAATCTCTTTGATAGGCACAATAATCATGCATATGCCACATGCCATGAAAGTTTCATGGTCATTCACCATGCCATTCACGAGTTATCCACGTAACAAAATTCAAACAGAAAGAATAGAAAGACAAAGAAAAAAAACAAGACATGGTATTCGCTCACTGAGACATTACCGTAGGTGATCTGCCACTTTGTTCGAGACATAACACATGTAATAAGAAACTCAATGGTAGATTTGGTCTTTAATTTAAAAATACACCCTCCACTCATATTTGTTTAAGAAATGAAATCAAGTTTACGACTCTCCTACCCGACAGGCGTTTTCCTATCACCTTCCTAGAATAAGAACACGCTTTGCTCAAAATACCTTAATATATACAGGTCCCAAATTCTGGAATTCTCTTGATTCTGTGATTAAAAGGTCTGTTAGTGTTCATGTATTCAGAAGAAAATTGAAATACCATTATTTGAATACATATTGTCATTCCTGATTCCCGACTATTTTTGTCTTCAAGCAGTATGCTTTAGTTGATTACAATGAGTAAATAACGATATGGCCATGCCAACTATGTACATACGGTATACGACTCATGTTGAGAACAAACTACATTGTACTATTGTTTCAATAAGCTGCAGATATATTCCCTTCCCTTTCCCTTGTCTTTTGTAGTTAATTGTGAGTATCGGTTCATGTATCCCTGTAATCTCCCTTTCCCTGTTTTAGCGTGTATTTGTATTTTATAAACCTAACTTTAGTAAATTATGTCATTTGTAGTTTAAGGAGCCTATCCACAACAAGCTCTGCTTTTCCATAGGCTCCGCCACTATATCTCTTAAGTTCAACTGAAGGACAATTTTCTGAATAGTGTGTACCGGTATTATATTTACATGTAACATGTAAATTATAATCATTTTTTAATATGTTGTTACACTCTTTGTAAACTGAGATATTGTGGAAACCAATAAATTATCTATCTATCTATCTATATAACACGCCTATGTTGGCTACCGGCATGTACATGTACAAGCTCATTTAGTTATCAAGGATGTAGAAACAGTAGAAATGATTGTGTTGAATATTGTTTGGTATAACCCTGTTACCATTAAATTAATGACAGGAGTAGGCGAACAAACATCAAAACAACACGTCGCTCATAAAGCACAAGTTATGATTATTTATTATACAAATATGTCGGACCCTACAGAGCAGCAAGAAATGCGATGTTCACGGTCGAGAATCGTGATGAACAAATGTACAGATGAGAATTGTAAGAGAGATAAAGTATCGATGGAGAATAGTAAGAACCAAGAGGCATATACCGAATCTTACCAGGATACCAAAAGGCAGGACTGGATGTTTAGATTTACGACCCAGTCAAGTATCATGTTTTGACGGTGGCTTGGTGGGTCGGTCAAAAGGATAAGGAGTAGAAGGTGCGTTAAATCCTAACCAGAGGACTTGTGGTCATATGATTATATGTCGGCGAAAGCAAAAAGAGAAGATGAAAAGAGTTGTGTGGTCATGAGATCGAGAGATAGATAGAGATAGAGAGAGAGAGAGAGAGAGAGAGAATGTTCAAAGACTACACTCATTTAAAGTAGTTTTCATTTAATAATTTGAGAAATATCTACACATTACCAGCCTCGGTTCATTCCCAAAACATGTTTTAAGCTCTCTTCTGTTAGGTATGAAAGTTGTCACTTCCTTATTACAATGAACCATTTCAATGAAAAATAGAGCAATTATTATACATACCCTCTTTTCTTCTATGTAGTAGGGTAGCAAGTTGTATCTCAACAAACTTATTCATCTCTCCATCAAATTCTCCTTGATTGGATTCGTTTCCATACTTTATATCTCGGATCATTCTGGATGTCACTATAGATAGGAACACAAGGAAAACTCTAATTTAGGATCACAACCTTACCACTTAGTATGAATAAATCTATGAACTACAGTATCAGTCAAAACATTTAATTAAAAGTGTCTAGAACATACGATTCCAGAAGAACAGATGGAGGAGGTTAGAGTTAGAAATATTTATCAAAACTATTCTAGAATTAAAAGATTAAAATTGCTTGATTCGGGCTTCATATGTGGAACATGCATTTTTAATTAAAGTTAATGTATTAAAGAAAGGGTTTTACTTACTCTTCTTGCTTTTGCCATGAACTTGAACAATGTGCCTGTGCAGGTTAACAACCTTGGCATGGCAATGGGGAAAAACACATAGCCTTGTTTACATCATTACCAATGTTTGTGCCTCTACCCTGACCGTCTTGATGAGATAATGCAGATGAAAGTCCTTTAGCCCTTTCTGGGTCCATGTGATGGATATTTTGCAGATGCCTTACCATCTGCTGGGTCATAATCCCACAACCTTTTTGGGGACAAACCCTTGTACGTCTTAGGCCTCTAACTCTCCTTGGTGCCATCTTGGTGCCATCAGCTTCATGAATGAACAAGACAGTTTAAACTTTGAAAAGCAGTGTAATTAAGAATAGGTTTTCTTTTTCGTCTTTGGGGTACAATTGAAAATATTTCATTAATGCATGTTTCTGATAATAAATCTCAACTGAACTTGTGGAGAGCTACAAATCTTTCAAAGTCGGGGGGAAAAAATCAATAGTCGAAGTTTTTGATATATCTCAGTTGGTACATACAGCAATTTTGTACACAGTTTTATATATTTATATATACTAGCGATAACTTACACTCTTTGTTAGCAGTGATTGTTCTCCCATATTCATCAATCATGGTTTTTATTGTAAATGTTTCATTTCATTATAAATATGCATTCAATTTGAAAGCTTTACAAAACTGGTCTATGAGTGCCAGCTAGGTACAGACAAACATAATTATCAACTAGACATTGAATTTGTCACGGAGACGAATTAGGTGATCTGCCGCTTTGATCGAGACATAACACATATGTAGAAATTCAATGGGAGATTTGTTCTTTGACGGTGGCTTGGGTGGGTTGGTGATAAGGCTAATGAGTAGAAGGACAGTAATCTTAACCTGGTCAGAGGAATTGTGGTCAGATGTTTATATTATGCTGGCGAAAGCAAAGAGAAGAGGTATGAAAGTTGTCACTCTCTTTTAGAAAGCATTCCTTATTACAATGAACCATTTCAATGAAAAATAGAGCAGTTATTATACATACCCTCTTTTCTTCTATGTAGTAGAGTAGCAAGTTGTATCTCAACAAACTTTTTCATCTCTGCATCAAATTCTCCATCTCCTTCAGGTTTCACTTCAGAGATCTCTTGCTTCTCTCTCCTCAGTGATTGCAGCTTGGCTTTTAAGAAATGTTTCTCTGTATCCTCGTCATTCTCAAAATCATGATCCTGTAACAAAGAGCATGATGTCATTCAATCAGACCCTATGAATGTGTATTTATGGACCTTTTAATATAGAAAAATATTTTGATCAATTTTAAGGAGTCCTGGCCCGTATTACAAAGAGTTGATATCAATCGTAACTTATTTGCGATTGATATCAATCGCAACCATGTACATAAGAGATAGGAGAATGCAAACTTGCGATTGATTGGAGGACTTACGATTGATTTGGATCAATCGTAACTCTTGTAAGACGGGGCCCAGGAGGAAGAAAAAAAATAATAATTTTGAGGATTGTGTTCATTCATCTTCATGTATTATTAGCCTAGTCCTTAACCTGATATGTACAACATGTTGATACATCTGCTATCAAAAGATCAGCCCAACAAATCATTTTGGTGTCACATTTATCATAACACAGAGCATGAATGGCAAGAAATTACACCTGAACCAACAACAAAAAAGGTACAAAACAAAAACAGGAAAGAAACTTACCACATTGCTTTCAGTGATCAATGCAATATCATCTGATTCGAACTCACTGCTGTAGAGTGAAGAGCTATCTCTTCTTCCACTATGGGATGTAGATGTGTAGAATGTTTCTGATCTGTATCTGGAATCTGTGTGAAAAACAACAGTGCTTTCCAAATTGCAATTACCTATATGTACATATTCAGTGGAATAACTTACAAAGAATTATACATAAAGGTTTTCACCTAATATATTAATTTTGAAATATACATAATAAATTGGAAGTAATTACAAATACAGACAGAAAAATAATGAATATTTATATTAGTGCATGTAAAGTTTTATCTTCGAGACTAATGAAAAATGTCTACATTTACATAGAAGACAATTAGACCTACCCGTATGTATATTACAGTAAGATTTTTTTTTTAAAACAGCAATGAAAAGTATCATGGGGGTTATGTGTCCAGAAAGACTCCAGATGTGCAATATAAATAAAGCCGTCACTTTTTGCTTTGGATTTAACAAATAATATGCATCACATAGCACTAATCATAATATTGCATATAAACGTCTATGAATTGCAGTTTGGAATTCAACTGTCTGGATAACCAACCTGACATAATAAGACATGTGAGTAGACTTTATTTTCACTTCAAATTTTTCAATTATTTTCTCAAAGAGAAATACAATGTCGGGTTCTACAACATTGATGTGACCACTAATTCCTTACCTAATGAAGACTTTGCTGTTGAATAGTGGCTTTCATAATCTTCTTCAACTGTGCCTGATGTTACCCTTCCAGAAGAGTATGACCTTTGACCCAGTACAAGAGATGGTATCTCAGATGCTTCTGATGAAGATGATGCTATGATGGATTTGATCTCATCTTCAGATGCCAAGCTATCATTAGCAGTATGGAAGGAGCTTGTACTGCTGCTACTACTGCTGCTGCTACTAGTAGTACTAGCATTACTGCTATCTCTACCCCTCCCTGCTGTAGAATGATACATGGTCTGTAAAAAAGAAAGTAAGATGAAAATGTTGTTACAAAGAAAGCAAATTCCACCAGTGCTTTTTACGGCATAACATAAGACTTGCCCACAAAATACAAAGGAGCTGTGCTATAATTATAACTAAGTACCGCCTGTACGGTATAAGGCACTAGTCGCCCTGTCATGGAATAAGTGTGCCCCGGCCGCTCACTCAAGACAACTATGCAAGCTAGAAATTATACAATGCTGCTACATGTATGTACCCTTCGTCTGCAATGAATGTCAGCGATCAAATAGTGTAATTGCAACCATTCTTCAACACCTGCACTGGCCTACACTTCAAGAACGCAGAGCCAGAGTTCAATTCCAGATCCACGTATAAAACTATAACTATAGTGGTCATGCAACTATTTTCATTTTTCATTTCATTTATTTTCCACATTAAAAACCAGAAAAATATACAAGGTAAGAAAATACATTGTACACATTTGACACATAGATCAAATGAAAAACAGATACATAAGCATAAAAGAACAATGAAAATCTACATCAGTTAACAAACATCAACATTAAAACATAAAAAGGTAAGTAATGTAGATGGGGCTAGAAAAGCGAAGCTTATCGAGTCTAGCCCGGTAGCAATGAAGGGAAGTCCACCCTGAGAATGTGTGTGGCCAAGTAAAGGCAGAGGAAACCCATCCTCAGGGTGGACTCTCCCTTCAAATGTCTGGTTGTATAATTAGATTAAATTGACCCGATGAAAACATAATTGCGATTTGAAACATTATAATAATTATTTTTTTTAATTGAAAATGACTATTAAGAATTACAAAGATATTTTTATATTTCAACTTAAATTGTCGTAATGATGCAGATTGTTTGAGACTGTCATCTAAAGCAGACCATGTAAGGTAACCCTGGTACTTAACACTTCTTTGGCCAGTTGCCGTCTGTAATAAATGCTATGCAATTCTTGGAGTTTCGGGTGTTATAACAAACAATGTACATCACTGTTGCATCTAAACCAGTTTTGAAGTGAGTTTGGTAATAGTCCCTTTTCAGACCTGTACATAAATTCTCCCAGTTGTAACCTACCTAATTCAAATACAGTCAAAACCCTTAATTGTTTAAAGATATTGTTGGTATGGGCCAAATAATGAGACTTGGCAACTATGCGTATTACACGTTTTTGCAACAAATGTAAACGATTTAACAATGTATTTGATGCATTTATCCATAGCATATTCCCATATTGTAAATGAGGTAGAATTAATGAACTGTATGGTAAAAGCAGTACGGTACCTTTGACGGTAATACAAATTTCAGTTTTGCATTATTGCATTATTTAGACCGAAAGCTTCAGTCACTGATATCGACGGTTGTTCCACTGAGTGAGATTACATCTGGCTCCTCTGACCGCCTCTACACATAATATATGTCTTGTGTATGGGGAATATTGACAAATGTTAGTTTTATTAAAGAATGACCCATACCAGATGGTTAATTCTGTCTAGAGTCTACTATTGCATTATCCACTCACTCACGCCTCAAGGACATGACATACCAATTACCATTTCCAGTTCCACAAAGATTTCATACGCCCCTCGGCCCGAAGCCATATCATAATCATGGACACTCCCACTCCAGCAAAGCATAGAGAGTCAATACTGCGTATGGACCTCTAGCGCTG
This sequence comes from Mesocentrotus franciscanus, assembly GCA_037976565.1. NCBI lineage: Eukaryota > Metazoa > Echinodermata > Echinoidea > Camarodonta > Strongylocentrotidae > Mesocentrotus > Mesocentrotus franciscanus. Next base: position 719,049 of record CP137680.1, on the reverse strand, counting down.
TACCATGTGCTAATAGGCAGCAATTTCACACATGAATAGTCAATACACTTATAACACACAAATGCACACAATCATTCCGATAAAATTGTAAGCAAGTTTGACAGTGGACTCACGATTTTAATTTTTAAATTATTCTTTCTAACATCGGTGAGTTGAAAAATTGTATTTTACTGCTATTTAGGTGTCATCAATTGTCACTAAAGTACCGATTTTTAGTGAAATCAGTTTAGTTTTGTACAGTGGTGTTTGAAGTGTTGAGATACACAGCCAGGATCAGGATAGCGATGCAGCTATGTGTGGACACTCCCACAACACAAGTTCCTTATAATATATTGATTAGACCTATTGTAATATGCAAGAACTGGAGCAGTATAGAAAAGACAAGACAATGTAATGTAATGTCAATAACAATCAATGGCCATGGCAAAGACCATGGCCAATATAAAATATGCAAGGACAAAAGCCTAGGCGGCTAGGGGCGGCTTAGCCTCTTGTCGATGGCCCTGGCGCTGTTGCGAGCGAAGCGAGCCAGAATTAGAAAGCCAAGGCGCTTCTAATTCTGGCTCGCTTCGCTCGCAACAGCGCCAGGGCCATGCATCGACAAGAGGCTAGCGGCTAGCCTCTGCTCGCTGCCCAGAGTTCTCCGATGCCGATGGATAACGATGTGGATTCCTGTCGATGCTGTCGTCCTGAGCCAGCGCCAGGCCATGACTGTTATACTACTAAGTCTACTAGACTAATATGGCAATTAAATGCTCGATTTGAAAATACTCTGATTGAAATCGATAGTAAGATAAAACAAACTTGTATTCATACGCACGCTGCACTAATCAATCGTGACCACTATGAGAGACACCACACCACAATTTCCTCGTTTAGTTGCTGAAAAGGCTTTCGACGAGTACTGGCATAGAAGTAGAAGTAGAAACTTGATGAATTTTACCAATGCTTTTCAAATCTTTCAGCAGGCGGCTTCAAATCGAGGAGCAAACATCATTTAAATATTCCCGCCACAGAAAAAAGGTCGTAAGGAGTCGGGCTAACTTGAGTCGGCGCGGGCTAACTCGGACCCGATCGGGACAGCTCGGCCCACTGCAAAAAAGGGTTAGGTTTAGGTGTAGGTTTAGGGTCAGGGTTAGGGTTAGGTTAGGGTTAGGTTAGGTTAGGTTAGGTTAGAGTTAGAGTCAGGGTTAGGGTTAGGGTAAAATGACCAAAAATGACCGTTTTTGCAGCGGGGCCGAGTTGTCCCCGGGTCCGAGTTAGCTAGCCCAGATCCCTAGGCCTTGCAGCTAGCTAGCTAGCTAGCTCTATCAGTAAAAAATGGCGGCTGCTTGACGTCAAGGTTGGCGATACTTTAGCGAGTTATTGTGTAAGTTTGCTAAATTGCTCTCAATTGCTGTAAGTTAAAGCTTTGCTAAACAATGTCGAACTAGATATTACTTCTGTCAGAATCATATATTGTTAAGTAGACTAGGCTAGTTCTATAATATACCTCTGTAAGGGTGCAAGAGAAACTATAAATACAGCCAGCTGATCGTGGAGCAGGAGCTCCTCGGTGCGGTGCCGACTATGGTCGGCCTTCGATCGCCGATGGCGCTCCGCATCCTAGCTAGAGCTACTAGCTACTAGTAGTAGTACTAGACTAGAGCTAGATTCGTGATGGGATGGGCTGGATGTGGAGTTACGTTCTTCTTCTTCTCTTCTTCAAGATATTCTGCCTCCTTCTATACTGAAGATTCTTGCAGATGCCATATATACTGGCCTGATTGGGGTTAGATCTAGACCAAAAATTTCTGTCTCTTTCATTCGTTAGTGATGTAGATTTGGCCTACAAACCTTAATCTACATATATGTGAATATAGAACTCACAAGAAAGCAGAATAACGGCACTTACCGGTACCTAAATAACTGCGTGTGTATTCAGCAGTGCTTCAGCCTTTAGGTTCTTGCAGTATTCAACTCTGGGGTTCCGTGAGCAGACTAGCGCCCTTGTGTTGGAGTCTTGTGGGGGTGGGGTACTTTCTACTACATTCCCCGTTTTAAAAACCCGGGCCCAACCTAAACAAGCCCGGGGAAAATCTCGTCCCAAAACCAAAAAAGAATATATAGATCTATATCCCTCCTGTGTGGCACCTCAAAATTCTACCCTGAGGCATATATAAAAAATACCAAACGAGACCCCGGAAAAACGAGTAAAACGCGGGGTAAACACATACCAAAATAATAAAAAAATTTTATCTTTTAAAACCAACATAATTAATGCTTAAAAACTAAAATTGCCAGGGGAGGTCCCCCACCCAAAACTATCCACGCCCCAATAGCGGTGAGCTATCCGCTTGTCCTCCCAGGCTACGGCGCCATCTTACCTACCCAAGAGGTTCTCAGGTTTTTCGGAGAGTGACTGGAGAACCAGAAACTCGCCTAGGTCCCTCCGGCGCAGGAAGGAGGCGTCAGTTCCACTATAGCACAGAGCAGGCCATTTGGAAAAAAGTCCCCCCTGGAACAACCAAAACATATGCCAACAGGCATTTAGGAAAAAATCCAACCCAAAATACAAAAACATATTTACATATGTGCGCTTGCTAATGTAGCAAAAACAAGGTGATAGGGACTCAAAAAGTCCCCACCGAAAATTACACCATGAGAACTTAACTGTTCCCAGGACTGCTATGCGCTTGCTAATGTAGCAAAACAAGGTGATAGGGACTCAAAAGTCCCCACCCAAAAATTGCACCATGAGAACCTAACTGTTCCCTAGGGCTACAGGAACAGGAAGTTCCCGCAGGTTGCCGACTACGGGCCGTAGAGCGCTAGGACGTTAACCCTAGTCTGCTCTAGGAGGGCCAGGAGACGGTCACCCGCACCCGGCTGAAAAGGTTCAGCTGAGCCAACCACGTCCCTGGGGCTATGGAATAATCCAATCCCATTTCCCAAGGCATTGACCCTGGTGTCACCGATAAGCTTACCCAGGACATCCAGGGCTGGCTCATCGAAACTAAGTGCTTCGGATGCACCCTCACAGCCACCTTCCACCGGCGGTCGCCAGGGAATTTAATGTCCCGGTGCCTCTTGGGGTCGCAGTAGTTAATCACTCCCCCACAAATGCGCACCGGTACCAGTGGATCCCTGCCGAAGATAGCTTCAATGCACTCCAGCCCCTTCTTCCCAGTCCTAGCCTCTAGCAGATCTAGTTGAAAATGGCTATCAAAGGCCAGGGGAATAGCTTAGAAGCAGCCCGGCATATGAGGTGCCCGCCCCTGGAGTGCGCAGCAGAATGCCCCATCGATGCAGGAGGCGGAACCGCACCCGCAACAGGAGTAGCCTTGGCGGAAACCCCCCGCGGTACAATGTCCCGCCGCACTGAAACGGCAGGGGATTCAAGATCCCCTAACCGTTGATCTATAACCCCCGTCACCCTCTTAACGGCATTGGGAGGAACGATAACCCTCTTGCGGACATACACCCTAGCTACCCCCATCGGCCTGGGCTTATCCCCATGCTGTATGGGAATTTCCACTTCCCCTAGCAGTAACTTGGGGTGATACAGGTGAATAACTGCCCTATGTTTACCGAAAATCCATCCCCAGTAACATGTCGTCCGAAATGGGTGCAACATACAACTGCTCGGAGAACTCTTGCCCCCTAACAGAATGCTCACCGCCCTACTACTGACCCCTCATGCTCATATCCCTACCTGCAGCATGTAATATGGCCTCCCGCAGTTTTTGGGCTGCGGTTTCAGGTGTTGAAGCACCCGATCCGAGATGATAGTCACCTCAGCTGCCGTATCCACTATTACTCTAAGGGGGAAACCCCCTATCACTATAGGGATATTAAGGGAGGAGCTGGACTGCAGCCGGCAAACCACTACCTCCGCTCTTCCCTCCGATTCCGGTTCCTGATCCGAGGAGGCATACGTCATCGGGTCCAGCGACCCGACCGCCCAGGAAGGAGTTGAAAGTCCACAAAACGCAGCTTCCCCTATGTACTGGGAAAGTGCCTCGCCCCGCTCCGCAGAGGCTTCATGCAACCTACCGTATTTGCCGGCGATAAGGCCGCACCGCCGCATAGGCCGCACCCCCGATTTTGACATTTCAAAGCAAAAAAAAAAAAAAAAAAAAAAAATGGAAGGAAAAAACCAAACAGACCAAACAAAATTATCGTAAATTCTTGTAGAAAACTATTTTTTCTACAAACTGATACCAAATTCATCAATATTTTTATAAAATTTCAGTAAAAAAAACAAGTTTACTTCAAACTTGATCGTTATTTAGCAAATCTTCATTGATTTTGAAGTTAGTACTGTATCGCAGGCAGTTTTGGTATCCTATTTATACCCCTACCTACGAAATTGCGTGAAATGGATACTAAGAAAATAGTGAGAAAACAGACTTCGTCCGTAACGGTCCCTTCTTTTAGTTTTAGCAATCTAGATCTACCGGTAGAATTTGTTAAAAATAGGTAAGGAAGTTTATTCACAAGATCGACAAAACTTCATGTCAACAATGCAACATGAAATAGTCAGTAAGATGTGTGGAGTTAATCTAGAAATGTCCTGTACCATTACTGGTATAGATCTAGTCATTGTACCGTTGGGAGTCCCATATGTACAAAATTATGTGGGTGTTTTGACAGCTGATTTTTTACTGTTGTTGCGGATTGGCCGCACCCAGACTTTTCGATATTTTCGAAGAGAAAATACTGCGGCCTTTACGGCAAATACGGTAATTCCACCGAAACAGGCTCTCCCACACGCTTTACAGCTGCCTGGGAGTAACTGCCCGACCTCCCGCGACCCAGTCAACCACTGGCCTCGTTCAGGTCGGGTCGGGGCTGGCCTCCTCCTCCGACCCGCTGGAGTTTTCCTCCTGGCAGTTGACAGAGGAAACCCGCGTTTCCCGTCTCCCGAGCTGTGGGACATTGGTTCCGAAATGCCCGAGCCCCGCAGCCGTAGCACCGGTCACCCCAGGGGACTTAGCTCGCCGGGAAGCCTCCGGCCTGGACTGTAGGGTATCTAGGAGCTTACGGAGATCCTGCTCAATGTTAGCTACCGGGCCTCTAGGCGGCACTGGCGCTCCGCCATTCGGTGTTTTAATGCAGCGAGTTGTCCGTCTTCAGGTCGACTAGGAGGTTGGAGGGATAGGTCTACTTGGCGGACTTCAATGCCCCCGCCCTCCCAGGCGACAGACTTAACCGGACGACCCCGCCCGTACATGGCCCGGTACACGTGCTGGTGCCATTGGATATGCCCTACTGCTTCTCCAACGGTGGCTGGATGTTGAGTCAGCGCGTGACATCCCGCCTCCCGGTTCAAGCACCCCTGACACAGGCGGAGGACCGCCTGCTGTTGTGAATAAGGGCCCTGGACCCTGGGAATGCTCGGTGAACTAACCCGAGCACCCGATCGGACCACTCGGCAGGGATTCCTCTGGCCCCTGCTTGGCAGACGCGAATTCTAGTTGGGCAGACCCCGGCAAACCGCCGTGGTCAAAGCGCCGCGCCAATTGTTGGACCAGCGGGAAATACCCCAGGCCCGGCTCTTGTTCCAGAATCAGGCTCAAATAATCCCCCGCCTTCCCTTCTAGGCACCAGCTTAGCTGATTCACCCTCTGTGGCCAGTCCCATTCCTGCTGGTCTGCAAAAGCAGTGAATTTATGGAAGAAAGCCCTCCAATTCCCGCGCCCATCAAAGGAGATGTGGGGAGTGGCTGATAGGGTGCTCGGCCAGTGCCTCCCCCCGGCCTATCCCTCCTGGAAGCAGAAACCCGGACGGATCGGTTCTTGGAAGGGGAGGGCCCTAGCCGACCCTCTGATACCCTTGGATGGGACTGCCCCTCCTTAGGATTTCACTACCCTCCCGGCCTACTAGGGGTTGGAATTCCTCCCGGATATCCCTGAGCTAAATCCCAGGCAGGATGGGACCTCCTGGTCCCGCCCGACAGCTGTCCCCTTCGATTGGGTCGCCCAAATGGGCCCCCTCTTGGGAACTTCCTGGGCGGGGGCTTGTGCACCCCGCTCTATGGCAGGGACACCCCATCCAAGAACGCCCCTGACTCTCCCATCACAATTGGGCCTCACCTGCCCTCCCTGATAACTCAGGGGTCCCCCCAGGGTTCCCCTAGATCTATACTGGGGCCTATGGGGGTCAAGCGACTGGTGCATCCCCCCGGGAGTGGAGGATCTGATTGGGGCTACACCCCGGGGCCAACCCGATACATCCCCTTGGTTAACTAATGGAGGCGGATACGCATCATAGGGGTATTGGTGTCCCCCCACCTGGGCTTGGGCCCCGCCGGGGGTGCTCGTGCGGCACGCTGCCCTGACGGAGTGGCAAAGACACTTTGATTGCCCCTACCTTGCTGGAGCCCCCTGCCACACGGGCACTCTACGTCCCGAGGTGCAAAATCGAACCTGTCCCGCAGCCCCGAGACTCTACTAGTCCTGGGGACGCCCAAATAATTCTGGGGTAATGTTCCCATGCTCAGTCCGAGACCTAAAATGATCCCCGCCTGCACAGGAGCTAGCCCCAGCACCTCAGTGAGTTCCTCGAAGGAACACATATTAATAGGAATCTTAGCTTCCCTATTCGTCATATCAACACAATAATACAAAAGGCCTTACTAAAATCACTTAAAATTACCTTTAACTACAGTTTACTCAAATCACCCCAACACAAATAATCACACCTCCCAAACTTTCTTTTCTTTTCCTTTTTTTTTTTTTCAAAGGACTCCCGCACTACAACGAAAGTGGGTGGGTCCACACGCAACACGCACAAAACCATACACTCACGCACCCAAAAACTACAAACTAGGCCTAGGCCTACCTCTATTAACTACTACGATCGGGTCTAGATCTAGGTCTTGGCAGCGATCAGCACACAACCAAAAACAAAATGGCGTCGATGGAGGGAAGATGGATCGAGAAGGTCTAAAATATCCCTCCGCCGAACCGTGTCGCTGTAGTAATGGGCAGCCGCAACAAGCACTTTCTAAAAAACCTACACGCCCAAACAAAATAGTACGCACACAAAAAAATTCCCAAACAAGTCAATAAATGACTCTT